>VWZP01008844.1:0-17238 GCA_013396995.1 Dicaeum eximium | reverse complement strand
AAAAAAAAAAAAAAGAGGGTGTGCCTCACATTGAATAAAGCACACTTAAAACATGGTGAATTTGCCTTCCTCATTTAGCACAAATGAGTCTTGTATTTTAATCCCAACCTGTATAGCAGGATATTTCAATGACTTTTCTTAGCTGTTTGAAACAAGCTGGGAGGTCTGCAATATTTCTTGTTGTAGTTCTTCCCAATAAATTTGAAGTTGGATTGCACATTGCAGCTGTGCAGTGCATATCTTAACAATTGTAACTAGTGCAATATGAACGACTTCAAAACAATGTGTAAATGGTGCCTGAAGAGCCAAAAGCTTCCTCTTAGGCATTCAGATAGCCTCGGAATCTCTGTGAAAAATGGTGACTGGAGCAGCATGCAACTCAAGGAGAAGTTACAGGGAGTTCTCAACAGTGATTTGATGGATGCCTCTTGGAGAGAGAGAAGGGAGTCCAATGGATGTGGGATGGGGGGAAGATTCTCATGCCATCCTGCCGTGGGGCAGCAATACCAGTCACAGTTTGGTGCATGAAAGCCTGTGCAAGACAACTGAGCATTAAATATTTGAATGAACACTAATGCCCATGCTCAGTCTGCCTCTCAAAGTTGAGGAGAGGACCTGGCATCTTCCAGGAAATTACTGGCATGACCACATCCATCACATTCAACAAATTCATGCTTCCTACCTGAGGAATGATGAAAGGCAGAAGGACCTTTATGCAAAAAAAGGAATGTGCACCACTCACACCGTAAGATTGAAGCAGCAAGGACTCTCGGGAGGGTCTGTAGCTCTGGGACTTCAGTGAACATCTAGAAATGCTGTGCACAGCCCAGAGACAACTTTATCAATATACAAGAGTAGAACACAGAGCTCCTCGTGTCCAAGAAATCTCCATAGCCATCAATAAGATTGGATAGCTTTATTGCTTTCATTAGCCAGTGTCAGATTTTTATGCCAGCTGAGGCACAGGTAAAGAAAGGATTGGCTTCCTTAAGATATAGTGCTCATGTGATTAGCCTTTCCACCCAGCCCAGCTCATGATGCCATATGTACTTACACGACTGTCTTATAGTACTGCTCAGACACCACAAAACCTGTAATTTATTTCTTCACCCTAATGTCTCTAAAAGGCAGGGAAGTGCCATTACACCCATCTCACAAATAAGGAAAAAAAAATCACAGAGAAGCTCAGCAGACAGAATCAACCCAGAAATTCACCCAGGATGAAAGAGGGTGCTAGAGTCCCTCCTAACAGACTGGCCAAGCCTATTTCTTCTTGACATCTGTATGTGATTTGCTAATATTCTCAGAAGAGCAGATGTTACAACAGCCTTCCCTCCCACCAGTTCTCAAGCATGCTGGGAGGCCCTTCCACTTTGAAGGTTTCAGGTCACATTTACCCTAAATCCATCTTTTTGCAATCAAACAGAGAAACACCTGTCAGTTTTGGGGAGCACACTTCAGCTTTAGGAGGTGAGGGACACTGAATATGGAGAGAAGAACAAAAGAACATCTGCTGGAGCTCGCCCCAGGGCAGGAGATCAAAGATCACCCTTTTTCAAAGGTGGTCATACTGTCCAGGAATATAAAACAAAAGACAAACTGTGATTGATAAGTAGATTCTATCACTCCATAGACCCCTAAGAACAGAGAAAATATTTATTTATATTTTCGATATCCCTTTACATATTGCTTCTTTCCTCTCTCACCCCCTGTCTTTTGATTTTGACTTGCTTATTATTCTTTTTCACTATTGTATTCCTTACTGTTTGGATTCTGGTTTAGGTTCAAATTTTTGTTTTACTAGAAGTGCAACATCCTGGTGGAATTAAAAGCAAAATTGGATTTAGAGTACTGCTTAATTTGAGCTCCAGTGTCCCAGATGTTGGTTAGGTTCTCTGAGCACTGTAAAATCTAATAATGTTTTTCACCTAAAAAAGATCCATTAAGATAACACTAGGAATGAGTTGTGCTGAGAGCTGATGGAAGCAAAAAAAAATTCTGAGTAAATGTTGCGAAAGTGCTTTTTCTCCCCTCAATTCCCACCCTCTCCCTGGGCTTTGGGTGCTGCAGCACATGTGGAAGGCCCTTGTAATACTAGGAAATGCTATACAGTTGTGGTTTCACAGAACAAAACAAATTGTCTTACCTCCTCTAATATTTAATCCAGATTTGTGGTTTCCCAGTGCGCCGCTGTAAAATCACCCAGTGCGGCGGGGTCCTTCGACAGCGCAGGAGTGCCAAGTCTCAAGGTGGCTGAGCTGAGGGTTATGTTTCAATTTGGCAGTGGAACACCGTTTCCATAGACAAATTAACATTGTTTCATTTCATTTTGACACCATAATGTCTTTTCCATAGACCTGCACTGACATTGTCGTGAAATCATTGCATCCCAATCAAGTGAATGGGAAATTAGCACCATGACACAAAACATACTGAGAAAATAACCACAGCTTAGTTTATTTGTCAAACTGAAATACCTCAGCCACCTTCAAATGCATTTTCTGAAGCACCAGAAGACTCAAGTGCAGGATTCAACACGAATAAAACATAGCCTGGTAAATAGGTTACTTTCATTCAAAATTTAGGAAAGTTGCTACACACTGTTGGTCCTTACTGCTGGCTCTGCACATTAGGGCTTATGCCCTTCCTTCCCTCCCTCTCTTCCTCCCTCTCTCAGCATTTCTCTTTGGTGCTTGCATCTGAGCTGAAGGTTTGTAGCTCCAAAGAATCAGAGCAGTCCCTGAGTCCCTCAGCTGCCCAGTGTGCTCAGCTGCAGCAGGTGCTGGGAAACTTTGCTGTTAGCATTTTGGTGGGACTTGAAATGGAAATCATCTTGGCATTTCCATGGTTTGAGCTTGAGGACTGTGTTAATAATGCTACTTTTGAGAGCTAAATTTGGAACCACAAAAATCTCTGTTTACATAAGAAACACCTTGTTTACTTTAATAGAGAATAAGCAGGAAAGAAAAAAAAACCAGTAGCCCAAATCACAGATTTCTTCAACTTTTTGCTCTCAGACACATTCTAACAATAGAAATCACATCCATCTTCTGGTCTAAGCATATTAAAGGGGTCACATAAGGAATCCAATATTCCTCTATGCCAATGATAGTGCTAGAATATCAACCTACATAACAATTTTACTTTCTCTTCACTCCATTCATACATATACACAAATATTAAAATAAGTCAAGGTTGCACAGCAAGCACTCAAAAATGTCCACATTTGCCTCTCTCATGCATATCATACACTATTACCCTACTACTGGTATCTGTCACCTTTTTCTTTTGTGTCAGTCCACAGCAGACCTTTCTTAACTCACAGAATCTGCTCTCTCCTCATTTCTCCTCCCAAGCCCTTTCCAGTGCCCCACTGCTTCCCCCAACTCTGTCTTTCACAACCCATCCATCCCATCTGGTGGAGGAAGCACCTCTACTGCCCCGGGCTCTGCTTCTGTAACATTATCAGGTGAGAGCACTGGATGATGAAGAATTGGTTTTATTTTGCCACAATCATATATTTTGGGCTTTTGGAACCAAAAATCTCTGCACCACTTCCCAAACTCTGAGATTGCAATCCTGCCAGCAGGACTTCGGTTCAGCAAGGAGAAGCTTTCAGACAAGGGGAAGGCAGAACTTTTAAAAGTGGTGGTAATCTACATCTTGTGTATCAGCTCACACCTTGCACTCTCTTTTGAGCTGATGGGACCATAAACATCAGCATTTAACACTCATTCACCCCGTCCATGGAGCCCTGCCAACAAGGTACCCCTGAGCAGAGTTCAGCCAAGCTGTTGCCTAAGTGGGACTGTACCACAATCCTCTCCCTGCAGCCTGGCCCTGACACTTTTGCTTGTTTGTACTTGTGGAAAGGGAAGGAAGAAGCAAAAAATGCAGGCAAAAGGTTAATAAAAAAATTATTTTCCACATTCAACAACAAAGCAATTTTCTTCCACTCCTACCATCTCAATCTAGTCCATTTCACATATGGAAGAAGTGAATTAGATTGAGCCAAATTCACTCTTTTCAAAATCATCTAGGCATTGCCTTTCAATTTTCAGTGTCTTTTCCTCTTTGATGTGTTCATATAGCTTCCACTTACACTAGACAAGAATCTCAGATATTCATGAAGAAGCAGCTGGGCCAACTCGCCTGTCACTTCACTCTCTTTCACGCTGCCCTGACAGCATGAAGCAGATGAACTCTAGTGGGTATCACCCTCTGGAATATTTCTCTTGCCTGATGAGAACCCTCTGTTGTCATCAGGCTGTTGGCCAAAGCAGTGACTTGGGAGGTGTTTGCCTCTTCCCAGCTGGCATCAAATTACTGTAACAGCCTCTTGGATCTTATAGAATAAGAAGGAGCTCAGGATTAAACTCCTGCCCTGTTCATAAAGACTGCATCCAGAACTGCATTTCTCATATTCATCCCACCCCTAGGGTGAGCGCTCAGATGGAGCCAGGCCATGTCACGCTGTGGAGGTTTGTCCATCCCAAATGCCAGCCCTTAGGGAGCACCTAGCTGAGCAGCCCCATACCAAAAAATGTGAACATGTTCCTCTCACTCCAAGCAGAAAGTCCTTGAAAGGCAACCTCTGACCTTCTGGAACTATACTTGCACTCTCAATTGCTTTTGCAGACAGAAACAGGGTCTGGTCTGTGGACCATTTTACCCCTCTATGGTCTTTTCATGCAGTTCTAGGTGGACAGAATAGGTGGACAGATCTTGCTCCCAGACCTTGCCCTGACTGCTGTATGCCAGTTTTCTCAAAGTATTAGGTGCTGAGAGACCAGTTAGGGTTCTAACTAAAATTTCCAATTCTTCATTCCTCCACCTTAGCAGAATCACTCTCAGTTATACTATATTCTATCTCCTTTGCATGGAGAATAAACCACAAAAATCTACTCTGGCATTTGTGATTGTTTTGAATTGCCTTTCCAGCATTTTTTAATCTCAAGTTTATGCTTATTTGAATTCTAGTTAGTCTGTTTATCAACATCCGATGCAGAAAATATGCTAATTGGCAAAGAGGCCCTTTTTTCAGTGTCAGCTTGCTCACACTGGATTCCTTAAAAATTGAGTTGTAGTTTATTTTACAGGATACCTCCCAGCCCACAGCTTCCTCAGGTATCTGATGCAAACCAAGATGAACACCCAGCTGACATCCTCCTGGGCTCCAGGAGATTTGTGGGGTGATTTGTTTTAAAAAAATCTAACAACAGAAAGTTGCCGCATTGATATAACTCTTCCAAAAATTGGCACGTGTCTGCTCTTCAGGATCCGTGCGGTTATTGTGTTGTTTGGCTGGTAGCCTGCCTGTGGAGGGACAGAGAAATGGAAACAGAGAAAAGCCAAAAAAAAAAAAACCAAAAAAAAAACCCCCACAACCTTAACTTAGGAATCATTTCAAGGCCTGAAATGTGGACAGGTTTGCCAAAAGATATCTTGGAACTGTACAAGGTAAACATGGTCTAAATCACCTGCTTTGGGAAGATAAGTACCACGAGTTCTCTAAGCTAAATGTACACCGCTGAAATTTGATTGAAAACTTTGCGATGTGAAGACTGAAAATCACAAGAAGGAGGCAGGCAGCGTTTAATCTCCTGTTGGATGACAATTCAAGATAGACTGATAGAGATACCTGCTGCCTGATAAACCAGTCAATATTGTAGATACTTGCAGGAAACAGACACTGAAAGGGGGAAGTATTCTCAGTATTTTTATATATTCATCCTGTTCTCAGCTCCCTGCTAAGCAGGATGAAACTTGTATTTTCCTCTGTTAATTTATTGCACTTCAAATGCTGTGACCACCCCAATTTGTTTTCAAGGGTGTGTTGTTTAAGGTAATGTGTACAAAATGTATGCATGAAATCCAAGGAATTTTAAATGCCTGGAAAGTACAGGATAATAGAAACCAAAGGTGACAGATCCAGCCACTATTCTGTATGAATTTTTAATCTTGTCTATAACAGAACAATTATTTGCCCACTAAGCTACTACAGACTCAGTGGTGGTGTTTAGTATAAGCAGCGGGTTTTTCAAACAAGTTTACTCGGGTGTGAGAGTAGGAAGGAAAACATATGAAGTTTTAAAAAGCATGGGGAAATCACAGACAAGCAGGAAACACTATTTACACTTGTCTTCGAAAGGACTTGGACAAGTCACTGTGTACATATTCTCACTACAACACTTCAGACTTTGTGCGCACCAATCCTTCGTGTTATGTTTATTACGAGAGCTAAGACAGCAGGCTTTCTAGCAGCTCTCTGCTGCTGCTGTCTTACTATGATTTTCCTATCTTTTAATTAAAAGTATATTTCACAGCCAAGCCAAATGTTTCATAATAACAAGAAGGAAATGCAGAGAAACAGCAAGGAAAATTTTTGACCCACTGTGGACTGAACATACTTCTTGCCACGCAATGAGACTAAATCATCACATGTGTTGCTGATGGACATCCATCATTATTTCTTCCCAAACTGAAGGCATATTTCATTTTCCTGAAGCCTGGATTTTCTCCAAGTTTTGCAGAGAAATGTTGTTGCCATTGGAGCTTGTTGCTGTGTGTCACCACCTGCTGGCAAACATCAGTTGAGGGTTTCTGTCTTGATTGTGCAGCTAAAACAGTGTAGACAAGGACTTTTATCTTCCTTGATAGAAACAGATAGGTGGCCACAAACAGAACATATGTTATTTAAACAGATTTTTGGTCTTGAATGCATATATTCAGACCAAGCCTGTTTGTATAACATGCAGTCTGGATCCTGCAAACCATTACTCAGGTAACTAGCTCTTAACACAGGAGAAAAGATACAATTGCATAGAAAAGTTTGTTAGTATGGGAAAATGTTCACAGACAAACCTGAGCAGAAAAATAAATAACAAATATTTAATAAAAAAGTAAATATACATGGCAAATGATGCTGCAATATTTAATTTAAAAAACATAGAGTGAAAACTTACAATAACCTTCTAGAGACAGTCTGAGGTTTAAATTTTCTGATCTATGCCATTTATTTTACAGGTTTAATGACTGGAGTTTGGGCTTTTCTCTTTTTTCCTCCCCACAGATGTTTTTAAGAAACCAGACCTTTGAATATGAAAGTATATTTTGAAGCACGTAATATTTACTCTATCCACCCTAACAGATAAACGTGCGTTGCAGTGTGGGCTCTAATGCTGATAATTCATATCATTTATCTGATAGATCAGGAGCCATTACGGCTTGTTGTGTAAATTCATATTTTGGCACTCTTTAAAAAGTGGATTATTATTGACCCAATAGACCGTAACAGCTCCAAAGAAGCCATTACTGTCTATTGTGTAAGTCCTTCATGGCGCATGTTTTATTGACCCTTTGGAGCCATCGTGGTCTGTCTTGTCAATCCGGATGCCGTGCGAGCGTATTAAGGCTGCCTGCGTAATATCCGTACGGCGCCGCAGTCGCGTTATTGATGCGCGCCCCTACCAAATTACATTTTGAGCCACGTCATCCAGCTGGTTTTCTCCTCAGGTTCCAAAGCACCTATTGTTCTGGTTCGCATCCTGAGCTAGAGAGAAGGGCTACAAAAATCCCCTGAACATAATGAAGCCATCCCTCTTTAAAAAAAAAAAAAAAAAGAAAAAGTGAACATCAGGCTCTCGCTCACCAGGAAGAAAAGAGAAATGGCTGTGGGTGGTCAGATCACCCCAGTTCTTCTTCATGACCCCTTCTCCTCTCACAGCAACGCACATATAGGGCAGCACTGTATAATAGTCCTTCCTTAACAGTCCACGAAAGCCACCTCTCTGATCAGCAGAGTCTCCAGCTTGCCTGTGCAGGAGGAAGACAAGCAGGGTTCACCCTTTGCAAAAAAATGACCAGCCTGCACAAGGAGCAAGCCTGCTTGCACACAGCCCTGGGCAAAATGGTTCATATACACCATGTCTGCTGAGGGGCCTGGACCTGAGGGCCTTAATGAGAAACAGAAGGGACAAAAACAAGACCCCAGTAGAAAACCTGCCCTAAGGGAGTGCCTACCACTGCTCCAGGCTGGAAACAACTCCATGGCCAACCCTGCAAACAAAACTCCTGCAAATCCTTCCTATCTGGCTGACCCCTCCATTAGGGAGCAGACAACTCCAGCCTGAGCATCGCTCTGCCCAGCACACATGTGTCAAGGCAAACACAACTCACTGTCAGGAGTCTGCTACCTGCAGACTGTCTCGTTCCTTTTCTTCCAAACAAAAACTGCACAGAAACCACACAACCTAAGCCACCTCCAAAGCAATGTCTTCCTGGGGCCAGATCAAATTCAGCTGAACAGCCAGTGGGGTTAAGTTCAACCTGCAGCTGCCTAAATGCTTGAATTATTCCCATGGCTGGCATAATAAAGATCTAGTGTTGGCAGTGCTTGCTTGTCTTATACATTCATAAATATTTATCCAAATATTAATGAGCAGAAAAACAATTTATTTCTTCTTTTCCTAATTGTAACATCAATTCTAATATATTTTGTTACTTAGTCACCTCACAAGTATATTGATTTTCTTATCCACCAATAGGTATTTAAATGTTTTACACATGCATGCCAGGATCCTGAAAAGAGAACTGTGTTTGGAGCTCATAGCAGGGCTAGTACTTTTAGATTTATTTGGGTTTCTTTCCTAGCACAGTGGAAGCTATGCAATAAAAATTCATCATAGAGGATGGGTAGTGGTTGCATGCAAAGTATGTCTTAAAGGCTTCTTCAGACAGTACGCAAATGCAACGTACACGTGCAAAATGCACAGGGTGTTGCAGAAGAGTGTTTGCTCCTATTGCTCTTCTACACATTGTTTTCCTCCCTTCACACCAACACACACATACCCCACTCTTGTGCATAATATTGACATAATTTACAATTTCTGATTACAAGTGTGAGTATCTAAGTTCCAAGACAGCATTCAAGAACTTTACTTGTAATTTAGTTTCAAATTCAGCAGCCTGCTAAAGCACATGGCTGGCTGAGTGCAGGAAGAGACTCCCAGCAATGCCAGCTACCTGCTTATCCACCTTGCTGAATTGAGGCCTCACTTTTGATAGATCTCAATGGCTTTTCATCACCCACCTAGATAACAAAAGATGCAGATAATCTGACCTTGCATGGTAACTGAAAAATTTTTCAGCAATATTACTTGTGACAGCTGTATATTTCCTCAGAGAGGAAGATAAAGCCTTTGGTCTCTGCAATTCACTAAAAGAACAGTTTATTAGTTCAGCATTTCCTTGTGTGTGGCTGGAAATTTTATCAGGTGCCACCAACGCCCTACTGTGCATTGATGGAGAGGACCACAGAAAATAACCTCTGGTGCTGATAAGAATTAGTCATGAAACCCTCCACTTTCTGCATAGGTACCCATAAGCCCTCTGGGTTGCATGTACAAAAGATGGAGATTGGCTGACATTAATGAAGTTGCATTTCTGATCCAGTTTGCATTTCTGGCCCATCTGTTTCAGGCAGTTCAGAAATTACTCTCAGTGCCCTTCCAAATAATTAAAAAAAAAAAGAAAAGAAAAGTGGAAAGTTTTGCATGTCTTTTGTATGGACATATTTTGTCAATGCCTTTTATCCTGATACTGGTTTATTTGTCATTATTGCGGCAAAACGAATAAAAAGGTCTCCTAATTTAGCCAAAGTAGGCAAGATCTTTTTGCCTTTTCCTTAATAAGATCCAGAAGAGTTTAGGTAGAGCTGGTATCAATAAAGTTTATACACAGATTACAATGTTTATCAAATAAACACATTTATTTTAAAAATGTTAGCTTTACTTCTTTTCTAATTTACTTATTTGGAGAGATAGGAATTGATTTGTTCAGAGGGAAGAATAGCAGCTTCACCACCAGCTTCAGGGGAGTTATATCCAATACACATTATTTTTGTAAGCACAGGCAAAATTTAACCCAGTATCCTGGTTTAAGGGCTCCTTTCCTTCTCCTCACAGGTTTCTGAGACAAGGAACAATTTGTAATGCTGCCAATTGAAGACCCTACAAAAACAGGGCATGGGCATTCAGCAGAGCTCAAAGTCTATGAGAAAGCCAGGTCTTAGTTTAACTCAGGAATTAGGACTGCATCCTCTGGGCATATTATGTACATCTCTCTGGTCCCCATGACAGCTACAGGTAAGGGAAATTAGACCAGGCAGCTTCATCTCAACACTGAAAAAAAAAAAAATTGCAGTCATATAATGTCCCTACAGTTCAGATCAGAAAAATGCACAAACACCTTTGGCAACCATTGTCGTGGGTTATAGTAGGAACTTCCAGGATCTGATTCAGCACATACCCTCATAGATGAAAAATAAAAAAGAAACATGGACGAGCAAGCCTTTGCCTGGCTTTCTCGGGCCACACAGCTGATGAGCTGCCTAAAACAGCAGGGCCACTGAAAGAAAATACAGCTAGAATGTTCAGCATCAGGATCACCTCACTCATAAACTCCTGACAGGCTGAATACACCAGGGCTGGAATTACTGGAAAGATGATGATTTACCTTTTTCCCAACTGCAGACAACTCTGAATCCTGCCACAAAAGGCAAACAAAAAACCAAGAAAATATTTGATGACTTTGTGTTTTTCTATGACAACCAACATCATTTATGACCCATTATGTAATGACATGAGCATTACACATTGAAAAGATGTCTAGAAAGACGTTGTAAATAAACATTTCTGGTTTGCAAACAGGAAGCCAGAGATATTACTGTGGAAGCTGAGAGGATGGGGTTTGATTCTCAAAACATGAGTAATTTGTTTTTTCCTTCCATCTCTCCCAAACTCATGGTGCAGTCATATTGTTATTAGCTAATGCATGTCATTTTCTCTCCACTGTTACAGCTAAAATATAACTTGGGAAAAAAATGAACAGCAACAGAAAGACAGACTAGATAGATACAAGACAAGAAGAAAAAGTGGCAAAAAGCTAAAATAGGAGGTATAAAGTATCTGAGGCTACAGGGATTCAAACCAAGTGCTGGAAGAGTCTAATCTCCAACAGTGGCCCATTGCAGGAGCTTAGACCAAGGCACAAAATCACCTAGAATTAATATTCTGATGATGGAAGAATCTTCAAATTCCACATATTGCATATGTAGGTATGTTCTGTCTTGTGGGAGGTGTTTTTCAGATGTGAGTAGTCATCAGGGCAGTTAGAAGGTAAAAAGAGAGGTAACACTTTATGCTAGCCTAAGTATTTCTGGGAAAAAAAAACCCAGAGTTTGGGACTCAAAAATCTTTGAGGCTAAGCCAAGCAACAGACTTCAAGCTAGGCTTTGCTGATTCATTTTTAGACTTGGAGAAGGGTCTGTACACCCAAAATCCTGTCTGGTTTTTGAGCTATGTTTCTCAGCCCAGCAACAACCTCTCCAGAAACCCTGCTCAGCTCCTATCCTTAAGCCATTACAAGTACTAGAGTGCTACACCTGCCCCTGGCTTGAGTGACTGAGCAAACTCCTGACACCAATAGCTTTGAGCTGGCCAAACCACACACTTTTGTCACTGCAGCCCCCACTGCCAGGGGGTCACACTGCCAGCTCCTGCCCAGCCCTTGAGTCCAGTGCAGCATGGCCTGCCTGTCAACATGGGACTTGGCAGAGGGCTCACCACCAGCTTCCACCAAAGCAGGATTAGGCCCTTTCTCCTTCTGACATATTTCAAAACATCCCATTTTTTTCTAGCTGCTCATAACAGTTGCCCCATCCAGGCATCAAATAAACACTGGCTTTTTTTTATCCTGGCACTGGTGTTATTGTGAAGGAAGTTTTCAGTCAAACAATAGCACTGAATAAAATCTTTTTTCCTGCCGATGTCACATGACAATTTTTTTTTGCTTTAACCTGAATTTCTAACCCATTTTAAACCTGCCATTTTTTTCTCACATTAATGGGAAGAAATTTTTTTCTTCTTTTTCTTATTTCTCTGCCTTTTTCCCCCCTTCAGTAGATGAACTTTAAATGCAATAGTGCTCATCCTAAGTGACCCTGCCTGCTGGGAGTAATTGTCTAGAGGAGAATAGAAGAATATAAGAGCTTTTGTGCAAGAGAATAGAGAAGACAGACTTTATTATGATTCCGAATCGTAAGACTGCTCTCTTGGTTTTTTTTTTCCTTTCTTTTTCTTTTTCTTTTTCTTTTTCTTTTTCTTTTTCTTTNTTTTTTTTTTTTTTTTTGGTGGGGTTGGGGGGGGGTTCTAACAGCTGTTTCCCATCACAATCGGTGTTTGAAAGACACAGCAAAATTGAGTGTATCAGTATCACAATTAGTTTCACAGGCGGCTAATAACTTACTTGCCAGCCATGCCTGATTTAATCAGGACAGTCCTGATTTATGGTTGTTTGTCCCAGTGTCCGATTTTCTCTGCCAGTTCCAACACAAGGAGATGCATGCTGCCTGCTTCTGCACTCCGTCAGGGCCACCAGTTCACTTCAGTGGGCTCGCTGCACTGGAGGGGGAAAAGGAGGAGGCGGCCAAAATGAGAAGTCTGGAGTCCTCTAACACAACCCAGGAAACACATTCTTCTTCCTGTGATAAACAGAGCAGCTCACACTGGTGCAAGCGTGCCAGGCTGACATGTAGGGGCTTGTACATTTATCAAGGTATCTCACAGTGGCCTGCTACCCCCCTCTTCCCTTGTGACCTGGAGGAACCTCCTGGGTTGGGGTCAAGAGGTGATTTTAGCAGCACATTATCTGAAGCCTGCGAGGCCCTGAGCTGCTGCGAGTGAGTCTTCTGTCAATGGTGCCAAATTACGCGTGGCTCATTTTTGCAAAGTGATCTACTGCTGCTGCTCATTGGGGACAGAGCTGAGACCATCCAACTCATTTTTCTTAAGACTGCAAGCTGGTCTGGAGGAAGTCCCAGCAGCAAGAGCCCGGCTCATGCCTTTCTCACTCAGCAACTCTACTCCTTGGAGCTGAAAAAAATGTCCATGAGAAGACATTTAATGGATTGGTTGTAGCACTTAAAAGATGAGATCTGAGGCAGTCTTGCCTGTGGCCACAAAAGGGTAGGAAAAAGAAAATAAGAAAACAGGTTTGTAGGAGGCTTTTAGCTGGGTTGGCTATACCACCGTTCTTCCTGCTTAAAGGAAATAGGCAAATCTTTTCCTTAAAGAATACAGAAAATGAGAAATGTTGTGTTATAAACAAGCATCTGAAACAACACCCACAAGGCTCTTCAGGGCAGATTTCTCCACAGTCACCTGCAAACTGCTCCAGAGCTCTCGTTCACATCTCTATGCAGCACTCTCTGCACTGGAATTGTTACAAGACCAGAACAGAGCCTCCACCGAGCCAAGCCCCCCGCCCACTGCTGCCTCACTTTCACCTTGGGCTCCCCAAAGTATGGCAAGGTAAAAGGTCTGTTTATATTCACTGTTTCTTTCTTATCTTTTGGTTTGGTTTGGTTTGGTTTTGCCTTTATTTCTGAAATTGAGAGAAGGCTGATGCCCAGACCCATAGCCGTGGTTTCTAGATGCCACTGCTGTACCAATAATCCTCAGGGATGTCTAATCAGGAGAGCTGGAGCAGGTTCATGTCAGAGGGAGTCTGTGCACTGTGATTAAGAGTGTTTTCAACCCACGAACAGAGGGTTTTTGCTTTAGTTTGAAAGATTGTCATGGAAAATCCCTTGTGTCACCTGTTTTAAAAGGCGTGCGTTACACTCCTATAGTTAGCTCTGAAATGTGAAAGACAAGATGGGCCTTGTCATCACCTTCTTAAGACAGGGATCCAGAAATCTCAGTCCCCTGGTTTGAAAGGGTAGGTGCAAGCAGATGCTTTGCACCTTCCATGTATGTGCTGGGGGATCACACTGCAATGGCACTGCTTATGGCTGCCACACAGTCCTGGTCCTTGCCCTAAGGAAGGGCAGTTTGGATAGAAAGGCAGCAACCTCACCGGGAGGCTTCAAAGAAGCCTGCCAGTTGTGGCTTTTTTAAAATTTATTTTCCCCTTTTAATACCTTATATATGGCATTTGGCAATGCATGACAGAGAACATACATCTCGGTTAGCTGTTGTCTGAAGCATAGCTGCTAACCAAGCTACAAGAGAGGGTACTGATTAGTTTCCTAGAAAAAAAGACATGAGCAGAGACCACAGTACCTGTTTTTCTCCATCTGAAAAATCTGGATCTACATTTGCAAGCTCCTAGTGCCCCAAGGAGCAAGAATGGGGGCATGTCAGTTGCAGAATTCACTTAATTTTAAGTAGCGTCAAAATGCAAATTTGTGTTCAGGTTTTGTCACTGAAAAAAAGATGTCTTGCACAATGCCTTTTACAGGAGGTTATTCATGCTGCTTCACCTGGAACATTCCCATCCACCTCCTGGGTTTTCTACCAGCTATTTCTGGCTGCCCCTGCTGACTATGGAGTATGGAGACATGCTGACTCACCCTACAGCAGGGACCAGTCCATTATGGGAGACTTCAGCTTTTCTCAAAGACTTTTAGAGGGGACTCATGCTCTTCTTTGTTTCAAGCTAAAGGGGATTTGAGGCAGTCTGGAAACCTTAACCGAGGCAGAAACCTCATTTTTAGGTTTTACGCTACTCATCTGAGGTCCTAAAGCAGAACCTGGGCCCAACATGTCCATACAAGCAGGAATACCAGCACATGGATTTGAGCGCTAATGTCTCTGTCATCTTTCAGAAGGACACGTGACTGTTTTCTCATCAATGGTGGCAGAAAGTGGGACTGGTGCTGCAGCGACTCCAGTGAGAAATCTAAACTTGGGATCCCTTCCTGCAGCTCTCTTTTCTCTCTCTGTTTACACAAAAGACAGACCACATTGAGCGGTATCAGCGCAACCCAACCATGATACTCACTGAGCAGTTAACACACACGCAAATACAAAGAGAAGAAGAAAAAGAAAAAGTGGCAGTCTATCCATCTCACTTGGCATGTTTATATGTCCTTCTTAACCATAAAAAAGAAGCCTGTTTACAAAGTGGAGTGTCGGTAACATTGTGTAAAGGAACACTTATCTGAGAAACTTTGATCTCTTTCTGAAGCACCATTACTCTGAGACTGAAGGGCTAATGACTCTTTGGGTGGGAGAGAAAGTTTTTCAACAGGAAAAGAAGGAAGTTTATTGTGCTATCTAGTGGACATATTTAGAAAATCCTGCTCCTTGGAAATAAGTCGTAGCTGTATCACCAGCAGCATTATCCCACATTGCACAGGCTGCTGAATGGGGGGAAAAAAAAGACATTGAGGCCTCCTGTAATGGGATAGCAGAGTTGTTGTTACTCTAGGGCAGGCCTGCTATCTCACTAATTTAAGTAATGGACATATTAATGGAGCTGAGAGCTAAACCAGACACAGAGCCTATTGGAGCAAACGTTTTCCATTTACAGACTCCGGGACACATTTCACCAGGCTGATTCACATATTTAGGTCCTACTTGGGTGAGTAATCATATTGGCTTTGAGAGCACAAGCAGAACATTGGCCTTAACAACAGGAGTGAAAACCACTGCCAGGAGAGTTGATGGAGTTGGATCCTGAAACATCTAGTTAGATATCACTAAATATAAAAATATGATTTTTTTTAAAGGATTGAGAATTCTGGGATGCAAAAAGCAGGTTGAAAAATATACATGAGACTCAGGTAGATTCAGTTTCAGGTAGGTCTGAAATCCCACAGGAACAACATCATTCATCCTACTGCCTTTGCAAAAATAGCATAAAATCTTGCCCAATTCTTTTTTTCTTCCTAATTTCAAGTTTTCCAGGTCTCCCTTAAGACGCTGAGCTTCACTTGATGCTTCACTGCAGTCAGAGATCTGGGTATCTCTAATCTTTCCTGCAAACACATTTCTCTAAAATGTTTGTTAAAACGTACTGTCAAATTGAAACTTAATAGCGCAGACCTTCCTCGCAAACATAAATAGCACCTCCGGAGGCTCACACATCACTGCTCCTCGCTTGCATCTGTCCTGCCGCTCTCCATTTTATTTCTCCGCGCTGCCGCTTGCACTTTTCAACTTCTTCTATCTGTCGCTGAGTCCTTCATTCAAAGACCACTGAAATCCTTGGGAGCCCATCCAATACCTGCCTCTGGCTTAGGGCCCTACCACAGCAATTCTGCCCTGGCAGAGCCGGACGCTTCCTTCGAGGCTCTGAACAAACCCATTAACTAATCTCGTTAAAAATACTCCTTCGCTAGCCGGCCTTTAAACAGTGGCGTCTATTGTACAAATGTGTATTTCTCTCATAAACAGTCCTGGGGAGACAATATAGAGATAGGCTGGAGCTGCCTTTTGCCAGTTGCTTGGCCTGTGAAAACAATTAGCTTGAAAGACAGACTTTAAAAGCTGAGGGGTTTGTGCCCGCAAAAGAAAAGCAGCAGCTTCAAAAGAGTGTGATTTATTCGAAAGGGAGAGAAAAATAAAAGGAAGCAGAATGGTTAGGCTCATTGAGTTTCCATCCTGTAGTTTCCTTATTTTGCTAGGCTGTGAAAGACCGTGGCCAGGCTCTATAGAGAGTGCACATTTGAACCCAGATTTACTAATGACTGATACGGCAGTCACGGAAGTTCAATTTATGTCTTTCTTCTCCCCAAAAAACAGGGCGTTCGTAAACCACCGTATTTTTTTGATGGGAGACAAATAAGGTAACTGTTATTGCAAGGTTTTTAAAATAGATAATACCCCGTTTGGAAACCAAGATGAAGTACCCTTCTATCTGGCATAGCCTTGAAACATTTACAGAAAGCCTTTTAATGGAGATTTAATGCATCTATAATAATAACACAGAATTTGATACCCTCTAGGAAAAACTGCCTGGTGCTCCCTTAACAACCACAATTACTGCACAACTTGTTATACCTAAAGTTAATAAACCAGAATTAAGGTTGTGAATAAACTTTATTAACCAGCAGGAACCCGTGTCTTCTCCCCCTTGTGACTGTCCCACAGGCACCAAAGACCCCGTGTTTGTCCTCTGGTTTACCTTTTCTGGGGCGGGTTTACCTTCCTAGCACTGAAAGCTCTGGCCATGACTGAGGCATACTGGGGCTGAGGCAAAAAAAACCAACCATAAAAAACAAAACAAAACAAAACAAAACAAAACAAAACAAAAAAAGGCAAAACAAAACAAAAAAAATCACCACCAACACCACCAAGAAAAAACAAAACACATGTAAAATTCAACTAAAAATATTACAAAATTAAAATATAAAGAAGAAAAGAAAATTGAAGAGGAAGGGAAAGGAAAGGA
>VWZP01008841.1:515689-529670 GCA_013396995.1 Dicaeum eximium | reverse complement strand
CGGCCGCTCCCGGGATCATCCGGAGCAGCACCAAAGCCGGGGCACTTCGCTGCACCGAGCCGGACTGAATCGATTTAAAGATACACGCTTTATTTACCCACTCAGTTTGGGGTCCCATAGAAATACTTCTTCACATATTAAGTGTTATTGCGACAAATTGGGATCTGAGTTGCTCACACTCCTAAAATCTTTCTGCTAAAATAATACTTCTTGTGGAACAAATTTGCAAGACGTGTGTAAGTGATACTTGAATTCACTGTTTCAGCCATTGTGGCTTTTTGTTTGTTTGTTTGCTTATAAATCTCCCTCTCCGTGCCAGCAAAAGCAAACGCAGCTCTCGCCGAGCAGCGCTTCCATCTCCAAAAGGGACCCTTGTGAATGTCCCCAGACCAGCCACCGCCCCAGTGCTTCGGCAAGGGCTGCACAGTAGCAGTAGCACTTGCAGTGCTCGTACTCCAAGCCGGAGGCCGCTTGCCCAAGGAGTCGCCCAGCGCAGCCCTGCCGGCCGTCTCCCACAACCCTGCCGAAGTTCTGGTCCTGCCCGGGTCCCGCTGGGCTTCCCGCTGGGTGTTTGACCCTCGCTGCCTCAGGGCAGCAGCCGGTGCACGCCTCACCCCGCTCCTGGCTCCACCGGCCGCAGCAAACCGAGCTGAGCAGCATCTCCCATGCCGAGCTGGGAGCAGAAGGGCAGGGCCAGCAGCGCTGGGCACACCGAGCTGCAGGGCCCTCTCTCCCCGTCACGGCTGGCTCCGCACCAGCCCCTCCACGGGAGCGAATTTGGATCTGAGCTGCTCCCACCTCCACTGGAAGCTGAGCGCTCTCCCTTGCCTGTGTGAGCCCAAATTCCTTGGAAAGGGCAAGCAAGAACGCGCAGTAACTGCAGAAAGCAGTTCACTAATCCACAGGCTCCAGCTATGGATTAGTGTTCCCAGCTGTGTTCATCTTCTTGGGCTGCCTGCACACCTCATGGAGAGGAATGGGCCACTTCGGTGTTCTCCACACCTCCTGTGTGCCAGCGCCGTCCTTTCTGAGGGACAAGGCACAACCTTGGAGCACAGACTGCAATCTTTTCTCTAATCCTTTGCTTCTGCCCGCCCTGAGATGTGCCTACACCCCTCCCAGAGCCCTCACCTTCCTGCCTCGCTGCCAGTCCTTCAAGTTTTCCCCGAGAGGAGGAGTGAAACAAAGCACAAGACAGCCCAGGGTGGGACTGGCGGCTGCTGCAACGGGGGACAGACAACAGGGGTGATGGTGGGACGAGTGAAGGAAGAGTCAGAGCTTCGGTGGTGGAAATAAGGAGAAAACCCCTGTGGTGGGTGAGCACTGTGAACAACACCATGAGGCACAAATGGCACAACAGCTCAAGAGGGAGAGAGAAGAAGCAGTCAGAGCAGCTGGGGAAATTTGCTTCCCCAAAACCCTCACCCCTAGTTCACCTTACTTAAAAACACATTCCCACAATCACCTTCAAATTGTTTCTGAATGCCCTGAGGTTCAGGCTTTGAGTCCTGCTCCTCAGTGAGAAGGGCTCATACGTGAGTGGTGCAGATGCAGTGAAAGCTCGAGCATACAACCAGTGAGTTGTATAAACCTCCTTTGAGCAGTAAAGTCATCGCTGTAGCTGAAGCTGCAGAACTAGTCACAGGCAAAAAACTGCACCAGAGTACTGAAAGAAAGGCTTCAAGAAGTTTATATAGGATAAAAAGGAAAAAAAAAAATTAAGGGCATGGAATGTTGCACAACTTTATGAAGGTGGAGTAAAGGTTGATTAGTAGTCATGCCCTTCCAAATTACAGAGCGCCTAGATTTGAACAGTGAAAAAGAATTGCACTTTTGAGCACCAGCTCAGTAGAGACTGAACATGCCAGGCTGGTCCTTAAGCCATGCACACCTACCTCCTAGGAACTCCCTGGAAATGGAGGCTGTGAGCACAGCTAAATAAAGAGTAAAACAGAGTAACACCCACACCTTTCATGGGCGAGGCTTGAGAATTGCTCACAGTCTGATCAGGCTGGTGCATCTGGCCTACGCTTACAGACCTAAGCAGTGATGTTCCCTCCTCATTCCCTGCTCCTGAATGAAGCGCTAACTGTTATCACCCTTCACCCTTTCCCCCAGAGTCTTTTCTGAGAGCTAGTTTGCACCACAAAGAATTTTCCAGTACATTTGTAATTACAAAAACCACGGGGTCAGCACAATTTATTCCAGTATCACTTTTGCCAGTATTGTTAAACCTTTGCTTCGAATGACAGAAACTAGTTTTGAGAAAGAACTTTTTTGTTAGACATTGTTTATTCCGACTTTGTTCAGCCTGATCTTTTCACACTCCTCCCTGACATAACTATTTGGCCAACAGATTTAGCCTGGACTTCTGCTGAAACTCTCTCTGCACTCTCCCTTTATTAAATGCTATCATGTGTGGCACAAAGCTGATAGTTGCCAGGGCCAGTTGTATGCCCTTTCTTTGGCAGCACCCACAAAATTGATTGGTTTAGGAATCACTGAGGGGAGTATTTTGCTGTGAATACTAAAATCCTAAGCAGTTTAGCATGGATACTGTCTACTACTAGAATAAAACTCTCTCCCAGCACTGGCATAAAATATTATTGGTAAAAATACCATTTTACTGGTACAATTGTGTCTCTACCAGAGGCTTCTGTTGACACAGCTATGCCTGTCAGGGCTGGCATCTCTTTAGAGCTATGCTGATAGACATCAGTCCTGTAAATGTGATCTTGGTCATTCAGAACACACATTCACCTCTTTTTGACTCACAGTGACAACTCCATCACACAATTGCATTCAGTACAGTTACTCTTAAGACAGTAAATGCAAATGAAGATGCAAATGCATGTTGTAATTCAAATCAGTGAAACAACATCATATTCTGCTGTTCTTTCCTTACAGCTACTTCATGCAGATTCATAAAATTTAAGGTCAGAAGATACCTTTAGGTAACATAACCTGAAGTATAACACAGGTCAAGCAATTTAATGTAATTAAGCCTCATGATTCATAAATGAGCAAGCATCTTCTAGAAACCATTTTTGAGTCAAAGACACCAACTGAAGAAGTCACCATTTTCCTTTCTAGCTTATAGCTTTTTACCTCACATTTTTGAATCCAGAGCCCCAAGAAGATGTTTTGGCCTCTGTGATGCCATCATCTGTGCAGGTGCCTCTCCTTGGAGTTTCTCTTCTCTGTGATCCATTCTTTGACTCCTTTTATTTGCATTTTTCTAGGTAACATTCTAATCCCTTTTCCAGCAGCAGACCTGCCATCAGTCTCCCAGAGCAGCATAAACCACCAGGCTGACACACTAATACATATCCTCCCCCGCTCCTGGTGTCCTCTGCAAGGAGAGGGAGAACACCCTTGTGACAGTGTGTGCTCAGTGGCTGCTATCAGCTCTGTGAGTGAGGCTGAAATCAGCTGGGTGGTGTGTATTTTTACTTTATATTTTCTGTCTGCCATGCCAAGTTTTACATTGCACTGATCTCCAAGCTCCGTGGAGGTAAAAAGCATGCCTGGGTACTAACAACTCTGCTTTTGTAAGGTCTGGGGATATTTCACATATATAAATCTCAGTAAATTTATTCCAAAATGCAGAAAGTAAGGGTTTTGACTGATATATATTTGTAGGTACAAAGGTATACTTCATATTAAATTCATGTTATTAAATCCCGTACAAGAGAATCAGCCAAGCAGAAGATGACAAGCTTAAAAAGAGATACCATTGTGATTACAGAAAGACAAGAAAAACAAACAAAATTCCTTACTTTCATTCTTTCTAGCCCATAAGGTGTTTATGAGTAGCTGGGTTTAAGTATTCCTGCCAGCACAAAAGTAATCAATAAAGGAACACCTTGTATAGAAATAATGCGTTTTCTGCAGTTATAGCTAAACAGAACAGATTCTAACAAGTTCCTAAGGATCCACTTTCATTATTGAAGAAGATTCTGAATTTTTAGCTCTGCAAATAACCAGCTGGATAGCCTGTAACTCAATTTTTATTAACATCTAGTTGTACGTCACATACCTCAAAGTCCAAGTGTCCCTATGTATAGTGTTTCTGAGTACTTGACTTCAGACAGCTGGAAATTTTCTCAATATGATGTATAACAAGTGACTTTATTGGGGTAATTTAGGACAGACCCTGTAGAACATGTAAAAGAGTTCTTGACTGGGAGCTGTTTCTCTGAATCTATCTGAGAAATGACTTGCAATCTTACTCATCTTCACAGGTGCTTGATGCCATTGATTTACAATTTTATATTGCAATTCTAACAGGTTAGCTGAAATAGAGCATACACGTATGAAGGACATTATTGAGTCCAATATCTCCAGCTCAGGAGAATGAGATAGTTCCCTTTCCCATTTAATCATAAATGTTTCTTTAGTGGGCAATAAAGAAAAAGCAATGGCTTTATACAATCACCCCACAATGTTCTGAGATTCATTGCTAAGGAATAAGATTTGCTCAGATAAAAAGGATTCTCTAATACAAGTAGATTTAACATCAGAGTGAATAAAGGAACTCCTGAACTGGAAGTAAAGAAGGAAAAAGGAAAGTCTAGCATATTCCACCTTTGTTGTATTTCTAAGGGAAATGTGAATTTGTTTTTACTGACAGGTTGGGATAAATATTCCAAATAAATGAAATCAGTTGTTTCTGCATTCTTTAGAGAAAATAGGAGCAAATACACAATATAGTTAGAAAAAGAGGCAGATTACTTTTAAAGGTGGTATAGACTCCATCCCAGGAACAGAGAACTTGGGTTCAGGTCTGGTCATAAAATCTGCAGTTTCCACACCTTCCAACTCATGATCCCTCTGTTTTCAAAACCTACCTAGAAAGTCAGTTCCCCTTAGCTGAGTAATGAGCTGCATTTATACAACCATAACAGAACCCACCATACTCAAGAGGCTTGCATAGTGATTTTTATGATTCCCTTTCCAGCCCAAGTAAAGTTAGCAACAAGTCTTTTGAACAGGATGGAGCACTGAAGGGGGTGAAGTTCACAATAATGAACTTCGAAACAGACATAAAATAGAGATCACCTAATTCATTCATACTGAACCAACCTAATTTATCAGCAGTGCTCTTCAAATATATGACTCCACTGAGCTGTGCAAATAAGATCCCTGTAAAAAAATTATATGTATTAAAATTAAATTAGCAAAGTGTTTAGTACTGGCCTCACTTTGCTCTTGCTGAACTTTGATTCTTCTGTCATAAGGCACTTTGAAAATTCCTTCTCAGTAGTACCAGCCCATGAAGACCAAAAAAGACAAGGTGACTGTGATGATTTTACATTATGTGGCCTTTCCCAGAATGAGTGCAGTCCCTAATTTCTAGCTGGTGAGAATCACCATGGATAGTGGTTCTCAAATTATGGTCCTTTCTTCTTGGACATATGCACAGTAAGTTTACACCCAGCACAGAACAGTGTGGCAATTTAAATGTGGTAAAATGAAAACCACGTTTGTCCAGTCCTCTGGATGAGAAGAGATCAGTTGCAACATGGCAAAAAGATATACACACATTTAATTTTGTTACAAAGTCTGCTGAATAGATGAGAAAACCCATATTTGTATATTACCTTTTTAAGAAAGAGAGAGAACCCAGAATTTTTCTCTTCACTTACAATTTTCTTAAAATCTACCAAGTGAGATAGAATATTAGGGGTGGCCTGTTTGGAAAGAAAAACAAACAGAAAAAAAAAATTAGCATAAAAAGCAAGCCTATTGTGAGTCCCTGAGTCTTTCCTGCCTCTGACTATAGCATCTGGATTTGTTAATGCAGATGACTCACATTAAGTCTTTGTTAAATAGCTAGATAATATTTTGGATTAATAAAATGGTCTTTCTAATTTTAATAGCATTACTTTTTTATATTTAAGCAAGAAGAAACAGATGTTGTAAACAATCCAGTGCTTATCACATGGTAGATTCTCTAGTCTGTCACTAAGTTTCATGGCTTAACAGGAGCAAGGACTACATGATCAGTAAGCATTTCTAGGATCACACCCTAGCCTAATAGCATTTTGAGATCTTTTAAAACTGCATATCTTGAAGTAGTTTACATCCAGGATATTTTAAAAAACCCTCCTCTTAGGTTAGTTGAGCTCTTTGCTTATTTGAAGCAGGCAGCCAGCTGTAGGGGATGCTCTTCTAAAGAAATGCTTCGCCCTCATAATGAGGGTTTGATTGTGGCTTTGGCAATCAGACGTGTGGCAGAGAGGATGTGAAAGTGAGGTACCCGAGCGGCAGTTGGTGGTGACGTCCTGTTTGCTGAGGACAGGAGCAAGCTCAGCGTGTCCATGGGGACTGCGCGTGTGACCAACAGCTACTCCACCCCTCAGGAGCGCAGCTTTCTTCTCTGCTGGCTCCCTGGCAACAAAGCCACGGCTGCCCCTTCTCCAGCTGATGTGTGGAGCAACTTCATCTAACTAACCTCTCAGAGTGAATCTAGAGATCACAGGCATTTCAGCTGCATCCTGTGCAAGAATTCCCATGCAAGAGTTGCAAGCTCACTTTCACAGCTTACAGGCTCTATTGAATCACTGTGTAAGCAAGGATGATGGACCAGCAGCTGTAATACAAACCTGGGACTCCAGAGATGTACATATAGCTCAGCATATGCTTTATAAGTGTACATCCCATTGATGCAGAAACACAAAGAATATAAAAAGAAATTAATAAAGAAATAAAGATAGCAAACTCCACACCCTGAAGTTTTTACCACTCCAGGCCTGACATGGATAAATGGTCTTTACTAGCATGTAACTGTCTCTATATCACCATGACTAACATTTAGGGCCTAAATGGATGGAGTCCCTCAGTACATCAAAAGTACATCGTATTTATTGAAGATGTTACTACCACTTGCCAGCTGTTTATTGTCCCTCAGCTGGAGTCCAGTGTCTCCTCAGATCTGTTAGCTCACTTTATCCTAATCTTATTTAGGCAAATGCAGATAGTTTAAACAGTAAGTCTGGTAACTTGGGTTGTTTAATCTAGACAGGGTTGGGGAATATACTTAGGAGCAACTGTATCAGCAGATGTGGGGATCATTAGTATCTGACAGGCTGATGCCGACAAAAAATGGGGATAGTAACTTTTTTTCACTGGCTCAGCTGGGTTTGGAAAAGAGCGCCTGTTTATAATCTTATGACATAATTTTCTTCCAGCAGTAGTGTTGGCTAAACAGACCCTATTATCTCCCTCTGCCACCAAACCTCCTCTTTGGTCAAACAGAAAGAAGTGGGTAACGGCCTCATGCACTCTGCCCCTTCTCTTCCCCCTTCCTGTTATGCCAGCACTACTGTTTGGGCCGTTGGGTGAGTCAGTGCAAGGATCTGGATAAAAATAAGTTTTCTTTCTCCCCTCTTGGGTTGCTGGCACATCATGCATCTGTGCAGACCCTTGCATCAGCGCTCCCAAAGTCCATTCCAGGTGACTGTGACAGTCACCTGGAGCTCCTGGAGCTGGCGCTGCAGCTGAAAGAAGTGTTCATGCAATCATGGCACTCCTCTCTTGGGTCTCTTTTCCTTGATGGTGAAGTGGATACAACTGGACTTCTCAGTGTACCAGGAGTGCTTTAAGGGTAAATGTATCAAAGCAATAGCTCTCAAACAGGAAGTTGCCCCCTTGAGAACTCACAAGTTGGGATGGAGAAGGCTCAGGACAATTTCATATGACCTCTTCCACCTCTCATCTCCCTCACCCTCTTTGAGGCTTTGCGGTTGTTCCTTTTCATCCCTGCAGAGCATTCACTTTGTGTCCCTTGTGCAAAGG
The DNA here is from genome assembly GCA_013396995.1 of Dicaeum eximium. NCBI lineage: Eukaryota > Metazoa > Chordata > Aves > Passeriformes > Dicaeidae > Dicaeum > Dicaeum eximium. The sequence continues at coordinate 521,870 of VWZP01008841.1, read as the reverse complement.
AGCTGAAGAAAATGGGCACTGGGGTGAACTTTGTTGGAACTTGGAGGGCAGAATTACAGTGTGAGTGATCTTTATGAGTGATACAGCATGACTCTACTTCAGGAGGCTAAGGCAGCTGCAAGTTGGGCTGCAGGAATTTGGGATTATCCAGCGAGCAGATGTGTATGCACGTGTAAAAGGGTGGGGAATGAAGATAATGTGAGGAAAAGAGGGAATTACAGACTATTGCAGCAAAGGAAAAAGGTGAGTCTCCAGCTAAAAGACTCAGAGATGCTGTATTTTAGATTCTAAATGGTTAAATACTACAAAAATGGGTCAGAAATAGAGTGCATCAGGCAAAATAATAATTTGGGACACTTATAAAAATTCAGAATTACATGAAATTCTGACATAGTTATAGAAAAAAAAATTCTATTTGCAAAGGAAGAATACTGTGCCATCTTGTATTAAAATCCATGCATTTCTGAATGTACATCAAAATATCCTACAGAAAAATGTTTTACTTGATTAAGCCATGGAGGCCACAGTAATCTGTTTCTAGAAACAGCAATTGATAAATACTGTGATATATAAAATATAAGACTATAGAGTGAAAAAAACTTAGGAAAGAAAACTTAAGGCTTTTTATTTTTCTTGGAACATCCAGCGTGTTTACGGCTAAGGTACCAATCTAATTTATTTTATGAGGGTGAAAGCTGTGTACTGTCAGTTTGACTGTTCCTTCAATGTATCAGTCAACACGGCATGCTACAACTGACAAAAGGAAGGACCTCCAGCCAGTCTGCAGTGAGCAGGAAATATTTCTTTTGGTTTCCCATGTATCTCCTGCACATCAGAAAATGAAAAGGCAGGAGAATGGGAAAGAAACTTGGCAGAGAACTCTATGATTACTGTTATACTGACTCTTGTTTAACTTTTCTAATTTATAAAAAATGTGACCATAAATTATTAATTCAAAGGAAGGCCAGCCTTTTCCTAAATTTCTCCAAAATGCAATGATGTTCTCAAACAATGGCATAGGATCCAAAAATATTGGAGTAATTCAGTTTAAAGGCTTAGATTTCACTGGTAGGTGAACCCTGAAATCAACAATCTTTCCTATTACTGCTAAATGCAAGATTTTGTTTTGATTTAGAAAATTGGTTGAGCCCCTATCTCACCAAAGTACAGACACAAGAGCTGTTTTTTCACAGAGGCCTCAGTCCACAGAATCATTTAATCAGGGCTTAAGTTTAAGGAAGCAAGTGATCTTACTGACTTCAATGGATGATTCACATTTGTAAAATTGAGGCATTTAAATAATCTATTCAAGTGATTTAACTCTAGCATGTTGCATTTTCATTATAAAATCATGTATGACATTCTCGAGATAGAGATGGTGATGTTCTAAAGTCCTTTTGTTTACACATTGCCAGAAGAAATGGATTAAATTGCCCAGGATTAGTGGTTGCTAAAGATTGGATTTTAATTAAATGGTACAATGTATCACTTTCTACATGTTTTAGGCTGTGATCCGTTGGCATTTTTTTCAAAGTTCACTTTGTCCAGCTAAAATAAAATTTTTACACTTACCTACAGGCTTTACGCCTGACAGATTCTGGCTTATCAGCTGGACATCTATGGCACTAGTTTACTTTTTACATTTGTGACTGAAATGTAAATATTACATAATAAAGAAAAACACCGGTGTGTTATATGTTGACCACATAAGGGATCTTTTAAAGCAAAATTCCATTATTATAGTTCCAAATATCAGGCTAAAGCAGCCCTGAGCTGGCTGCCTACTTTTCTGCGATCTGATTTATGCCTTATTGAAATATATTAAAAGATTTGCACTGACTTCAGAATGATTTCGATTGGATGTTTAACTAGTAATAGAAGTGATAATTTAATAAAAGCCCACATACTCCTCTCTTTTTTTCTCATTAAATCTAATGCAAATCTAAAAGAAGGAAATTGAGAATTACAGTGAATTTGACAACAGTTTCATTAAATTGTGCAGTGGATTTAACCATAAAGCACAACAAGATCTCAATGAAAAGCCTTTTCTTTTGTACACAGAGATTTTTCAGACTCCTGTGTGCACCCATGTCAAATCCAACAGGCTCTTGGACCCTGGACTGGATTCTTACAAAAAAAAATTTATTTTTCCAATACCTCTAACATAACATTTCAGAGATATTACAATATTGGTTTGTTTTCCATCTCTCTCTTCAGTGTTACTCTGAATGACTTGGAAGGCCAAATGGAAGGATGGCTGCTGTACTGCTGGGAAAGGCAGTAACTTTCATGAGGTCTAGCTACGGACAGGTGGCCTAGGGGGTCTGTATAAATGTTGTAGCTAATGGTGTAAACCAATTACCAACAGTAAGTTTAGAAAATTATGTTGTTTATTTTGAAGAGGGATCCTAGAGCACCAGAGTTTATAATTTATCAGGAAAAATCAAGAGAAAGAAACTACACTTGGACAACATTGGTTTATAGAAAATAATTAAACTGAAGGAACAATGAAAATATAACTAAAGTTGAAACTGCGCACTTGCGATATCAAATATCAATGCAATCACTTTGCAGCAGATAATATGCATGGCAATTAGAGCTTTTTTACATTATACTATAATAAATTCATAATTCATGCATACAATGAGAGCTTTTGGAAAGGAGCATTTGAATTTAACAAACACTACCACTCATCATCTGAGCAAAGATGGCAAAAGGAATTTCAACATTATTTGTGATCTAAAAAATTGAACCATCGTTGTTGCTTTGTGTTGTGCTTCCCTTGCACAGACTGCAGTGCCTTCTGTCTGCTTTAGGGTGTGGCATCTGCCATTGGGGAGGAAAAACTGGCATGTGTTGCCTTTTATAGCAGACTGATTTCATTGTGCTGAGGGCCTCAATTTTATAGCCTCTTAGTTCCAATCTTGTAGCCGAGTTGCTGAAACAAATGGGAGGAAAAGGAGTTAGTGGTATGAACTCTTCAGTTTAAAACCTCATCCCTTTTTTGCCCTTTTCCAAGGGAAAACATTTCAAAGTAAATCTGTGTTAAACTTTTGTGGGTTATTTTCTCGATTGGAAAGAGTTGCAGAGTATATCAGGAAGTATTGCGATCTGCAGCCCAGGCGCTATCAGCACATCTTAGCAGATCATCAATATATGTATTTTGGCTCAAATATACATGTCTCAAAGTGTAAGTGTTTAATTGATTTTATATTTTATGTTAGAGTACACATGTAAAGAAATACACACAAGGAGATGTCTATATTTTTATTTGCATATGAAAGACTTTAAAAATCAACTTAGGTGGTTTAATGTGTATAATTAGCGTGCATTTGAATATAGAAAAGAAGAAAATCCAGGAGATAATGTCAAAAAGGCTCACTAACAAAGATGTAGTATTCTCTTGGCAAAAGCTGATGAATGATTTGGCATGAATTCATCTTACGGTTCTGTTATTCTCTCTCCTACAAAGATGATATATCCCTTTCTAGCAGTTTGCATAGAATTGCAATTTGTTGTTGTTACAGACTGTAATGACCCTTGGGTATGCACCTGATTCCCCCCACTAGAATTACTCACCATTTTTTTTCCCGCTCTGTGTTTATATATATGTAGCCATATAACATTTTTGCACTCGCAAAGGATACCAAAAAAACCCACACAAAACCACCAACCAACCAAAAAAACCAAAACCCAACTGTAGAAGAGAAGTATTAGCAAGATGTACTTAACGAGCACTGAGACTTTTCAAAACTAACTCCCTAATGCAAATCATAATATTTCTGACTTTTCAGACAGAACTGAAATTAATAGACACTGGAATCACACTGCTCATACATTTATCAATAATCTTTACATGTAACTCAACACTAGAGCATTAAGCTTTTGCTCCTTTAATGTTTTCATAGTGAATTCAAAAAAAGCCTACCTACTCATGACAGCATCTTTCTTGATATGCTGCATTTTTCTCTACCATTATGATTAAATCTTCTATTTATCCATTTTGAAATTTGAAAACGTGCTTACCTTTAACAGAGCTTATAAATATATTAATTTAAAACATCGTGGTTTAGACCTGTGCTGCATTGAAAACATTCACTAATATCCCAGTTTGCTGTATTCATAGCCAAGTATTTGATCTCCCAAATGTTTTCATTAGTTCAACGTAATGTGTGACTATTACCTTTTGTTATACTAGGGTATCACTTGTATTAAGATAGTTATTAAAAAAAAACTTCAAACCGTTCTGGTTCAAAAATGTAGGTCAGCAGCAGCTTTCCATTTGGAGCAAGAGTTACTCCGATTATATATTTTGGGGTTTGTGTTACTATGTTTACATTACTGTCTTGTGCATACTGGAAATTATATTGTTTGGGGAAACAATTATGAGACCGAGAATGGCTCTCGCTCTTTGATCAACTCTTGTTGAACTGCAAATAAGTACACAGAACATATTGAAAACGGCCCTATATATAAAAGCATCATCAGTGCAAATGACCGTTAGAATTTGGAGACAGCTGGACAATGTGGACAACTGCAAAGATGCTTCTGCTGCAGAATTTTAGGTTAAATTTTATAACCGTCTGCACATACAATACAAATCTTCAGAGGGCGGGTGGCTGGGGGGAAAAAAATCCAAAACGAGTCTTATTTCTCCGTCACACGAGCAAACGTGTCCCTGCCCTCGGAACATGAGGCGGCTGCTGAGCACGGCACACGGGGCTGGGGAGCAGCGTGCGGCCCCCGAAAGTTTAACCGATCCATCTGCTCCGGCACAGCTGGAGCGCATGGCGGCCCCTCGCCTCTCTCCCGCCGAACCGGCCCGCGCGGGGCAACGCCGCCGGCGGCACCTTCGGCCCCGCAGCACCGGGGACATTCCCGCTCCCCGCCCCGCCCCAGCGGCGTTCGGCGGCCCGGGGCGCCCGCCTCGACCCCTCTCGCGGAGCAGCCCCCGGGGGTTCGGTGCTCCGCGCAGGCCGCGACCCCCGGCGCGCACGCGGGCCGGACCCCGGTGGGAGCGGGGAGACCCGCGAGGGCCGCGCCCCCCATCCCGCCGCGCTGCCGGGAGAGCAGGGAGGGGAGCGGGAGCGCGAGCAAGTCCAGCGTGGAGTCCAGTCCGCGTTTTGCGGGTGTGCGGGAGCGATCGGGGCGGAGGGGGCGATGGCTGCCGGCGCTGGCTCGCTCGCTCGCTCATGCCATGCTGGGCCAGCGCGGCTCCGGCAGACGTGTGTTTACCCATATCCGGGTTAGGGAGGAAAGGAGGAGAAAAAAAAAAGTTTCATTTAAACCTGAACAAAAAAACTTTCAACGTGAAATCACACAGCGGGAACGGGCACGGACCGTAAGGCGTTCTTACCATTTCTAACCTCAACCACGGACTCGGGGAGGGAAATCGCCGTAACTCGGTGCGTGCGGAGCGGTCCGCAGGGGATACTCTGGGCTCAGTCAAGTCCCTGCCCCGGCCGCTTTTCCTTCTGCCCCTCTCCTCTCCTTCCCCCCACCCCTCTGCTCGCCCCCCATTTTTCAGGGTGGGGGTCGTTTTTTTTTGTTTTGTTTAGTTTTTCTTTTTTTTTTTTTTAATTTTTTTTTTTGGGTAGTTACTATTATCAGCACCAATTTCTCCTGACTCGCAATGTTGCGATGATCATGGCCGCGCAAGTCGCAGCGGCACCGGCGAGTGCGAACAACAGCAAGGGCAAAGCCCCGAGCCTGCCGGGCGGCCTGGGCCCAGAGCGAGGCCCGGGGGGGGCCGGGGCTCCCGGGCCGGGCCCCGCACTGGGGGTCGGCGAGGGGAGTCCGGCCAGCGGCAACAGCGTGAATAATTTAGATCACCATCTCCACCGCCACCACCGCAGCGAGCCGCCGAACATGGCCAATAACGCGGCTCCCGCCGCTGCCGCCGGTAACAACAACAACAACGCCAGCGGCGGCGGTGGCGGCTCCTCCTCGGAGCCGGCTCTGAAGGAAGGTGGAAGCTCCTCGGAGTTATCTTCATCTTCTTCGTCTTCTTCCTCCTCCTCTTCCTCCTCCTCCAACCCGGGCTCGGCTATGGAGACGGGGCTGCTCCCCAACCACAAGCTGAAGAGCGTCGGAGGCGATCACCCCGCCGCGCCGCCCCACCACCACCATGCCCACCACCCGCATCACCATGCCCACCACCACCATGCCCACCACCCGCACC
>VWZP01008841.1:431423-511639 GCA_013396995.1 Dicaeum eximium | reverse complement strand
AAAAAAAAAAGGAAAAAAAAAAAGAAAGAAAAAAAAGAAAAAAAAATAGGGAAAAGTCCTGGGCGTCAGCGAAGGGGCGCGGGCACCGGGGCAGGCCGCCGTCCCCGCTCCCTCCCGCTCTCCTGTGCCCCAGCCCCGGTAACTCCGGCGATCGATGGATGGATGGATCCGATCGATAGGCAGGCGCGATGATCGCGGGGCGGCGGGTGCGGCGCAGCGCCTTTCCGGGGCGGCGCGGCGCGGCGCGGCAGGAATGCCGGCTGCCGGGCGCGACCCTTGGAGGAGCGTCCGGGTCTCCTCCGCCCGCCAGGTTGGGAATTTGAATTGTGGAGGTAAACTGGCTGCAACCGTCTCCCGACAGCTGCCTCCGAGTTGACATCTAATCTGCCATCTGATTGGCTCCGCGCGCGCCATTGGGCACCTCGCGCCGCTGATGTAAATAGAGGCGCTGGAGCGGCGCAGGCACAGCAGCCCCCGCCGCAAGCGCCGCCGGCACCGGGGGGCACCGGGGCACCGCCGCCAGCGCCGCGCCCGCACTGCCCCCCGCCCCCCAGCCTGCCCGCACCGCCTGCTCCTCCTGGGCACCGATTGATTTGTTCATCTACTTATCTATATTTACTTACTTATTTGAGATTTTTAATGCCGCGCTAATTAGAGGCGGTAGGGAAAGTGCCTCCTAGTAACAGGGCTTTTGGACGAGGGATCGGGTTTGCGGGTCGCGCTCGTGCCTTCTTACAAAAAAAAAAAAAGCCCTGACAAATCTAAACATTTTGTAACGTTGCAGATTACGGATGTTTTGCGAGGGATTGGATTTTTATTAAAAACAAAAAAAGAAACCAAATACTAGTTTTGTTGCGTTTCTGTTAGCTCGATGCTTAACCTGTGCACGCTTCTTAAAAGACCGTGTTTGCATGTGAGCTGCTGTAGGTGAGAAAATGCCGTGTATTGTGCAAAGAAGGGAAGAAGAAACCGCTCTGCCAGAGGTTGTGTTTGTTTCAGCTCTGCAACAAATCCAGATATTCGGGAGAAAACGTGTTTTGGGGTTTGAGTTGTGGTTGGAATACTTCAAGAAGCATCGGGAGTTGTTGATCTCATTATTTTTCTACACAAGTGTGAGATTTTACTTGAATTCTCAGTAGGAAAGGGAATTGTGTTAAATGGAGTAGTGCATTAGAATTTTATGCGTTTCTTTTCCCTTCAACAAGGTCTTTCTATTAAGAACTGTTAAATCTTTTAACAGCTTTTAACAGCAAGGTCTGACAGGAACAAATGCAGGTGTAAGCTTTTGGAGTCCTCCAACGGCTGGATCTTTCCATAAAGTAATGAATAGAATCTGGAAAAATCACTGCTTAATATTGCAAATGGTGTATTAATCCTGGAAAAAAAAAAAAAGAAACCTTAGATGGGCTGTGTGTGTGCTTGTCTATTTCCAACAGATCATTCCTGTCATGTTTTCAGTTTTTATGCTGTTTTCCTTCCTTTTTCTTCCAAGGAAATATGGATTTTGTGTGTGCATGTGTGTGTGTGTGTGTATTAATTTTACCTTTTTTTAAATTTGCAATGGTAAAAGGGTCACTGGAAGCCATAATGTAATGAGGCCTCGTATGCATAACCTTTCATAATTACTCTAAAAATATGTGCATCATCTCCTTTTAAACAGGTAGTTCAGAATTTGTGGCTTTAAAAGCTCAGAAAGCCATTGTCACACATCGTGCATGCTAGTTCAGGGTGCTGTTTCTTCGTGGCAGAGATTGTTTAAAGTATTTTATTTTTATTGGAGGAGTGAGAGTAAACTCATTTATGTCCTCAGTATGACCCTTAGAAATACTTCCTTATATTTATGGGTTTACATCCTCTCTTACAGATTTCTTTTTTCTTTTTCTTTTTTATTTTTTTGCACCGTAAGGATTGGCATACAGCTTAGAAAGAATAGTCTGGCAAGGGCACAATTTCTTTGATTATTTTAAAAATTATTTCTTCCTCAAAATAATTGTCATAAAGGCAAGACATCATTGTTTTTGTATTATGATTTTTCCATTTAACCAGTAAGAGATTGAGATAAAAATTGTTTTTAGGTTTTAAATTAATACTTTTTGTTGTATAAAATGGGTAGTGTCAAAAAGTAGTTACCATTAGCTTACAGAACACAATTGTTTTTGTACATTGTTATTTATTTTTAATTCCCACATGTCAATCTCCCTGTAAGTAGAGAAATTGATTGCTTTTTGAAAGAGAAAACTGGAATATTTAGTCCAGCATCTGAACCAAAGGCTTCTCTTTATTTTTTTTTAATAATCATCTCTATGTGTGCTCTCGATACGTGTATACACACATTAGAATATGCTCACTTGTCATGTGTCTTTGTAAAGCAGATGTTGATTGGCCCCTAAGCCTATAAGGAACTATTGTCCTGTGAACAGAGAAAAAGGACCGACAGTAGGTTACAACATCTGAGATGCTTGTTCAGGAAATTCTTGCCTCGGCATGGGTGATTTTTGTAATATGAAGAACTGCGGCATCCTACTATGAACTAAGTTCTGTATTTGTCCAGCCTATTACATTATTTAAGAAAATTTTGCTTCCATTTAATTTAATCACCTTACCCAACTGAGAGATGTGATGGAAGCTTGCAATAGAGGCTTCCTGCTTCTGAAGAAAGGCACATTTTCGAAGCAGACGGATGTTGCTCACACAGATACATTGATTTGGTGGTGGGGGTCTTGTGTGACGCCAGTACTGTGCCTTGTCGTTCAGGTCTTTGATTATTGATTAATCCTTGACAGCGTACAGATATTTAGAGTCCTGAGGCTCCTTTTATTCTTCACTTCTGATTTGCACTGCAGTAGTTGCACACATTAGCTGGCCTCTCAGTGTGCACTGTATACACGTCTTTCTCCTTTGTGCATGTGTGTATGATTTACATACACCTACACAGAAGGAGAGAAGCTGGGTCTTTTCAGGAGCACCTGTATAAGATACAGAGCAAGTGTTAGAAAAAAAATTATCGGGCTGCTCTGACTTTGTGTATGTATTGTTTGTTTTGTTGCAGAGAAACTCTGGATATGCCTGATTCTGCAGCTCTTTTTATGCCAAATAGATTGCCCATATTGACAGTACTGGCTAAGCCAAGGCTGCAGAATCATGTCCTGTGCCTGAAGGCCATTAAACAGCTGTTAGTGTGGTGAATAGATTCTTGATGTCTCAATGGGAGAATAAAATATATTTTTCCCTGTGCAGTTTCAAATAAACAGTTTAGTATTCACATAACTTCTATTTAGAAGTAGCAAATAGCAATATTCACAGTTAGTAGCATCTATATATATATTACGACCATATATTTGACACTTTGTGGTTTGGTGTTCAGTTATTGGTTTCTGTAGTAGCGCTTATGCCTACACATGAAACAGCAGAACCCTGTGTACGAGATACAATAAAGAAAGAGAGATGCAAACCTGCCTACTCTATTACTGCTTCCATAATGTAAGGATTCTTCTACTAAGCAGTCGATTACTGTCTTTTTGGCATTTTGATCTGAATCTCGGGGGATGAAAACTAAGGCATTTAATCCATTGCTAAATTTTCTAGTTACCTATGTAAAATAATGTTTTTGAAATTACTAAGCATGGTCTGTTAGGTGATGCTTGTTCATTCTGAAATAGTATCTTAGTTAAAACTAGATGAGATTCGTGCAATGAAAACAAGTTTGATAGCTACTGACAGATCTTTGTTACTTTCATTCCTCAAGTATTTTGTTATATGTATTTTGACATTCTGATTGTTAACGTGAAAATGGCAGTAGTTTATTTACTCTTTGGTCCCTAAGGTTGTACCTGTGCCCTATACCAGTTACGTCTTTCAGTACTTCTTCAAAATGTGCCATTTATCAGGAGGCTTTGAAGATTCTCTGTGGATATGTAAAGCAGTGTTGCCACATTCACTGTGCATGCATGCTCAAGGCTGCAGAATTTCAGTAGCATGTGTTTGTGGTAGGCTAACTTGCTAGAATATATTTTAGAATTGTGATTATTAAGGTACTTGGGAAAAAAACTTTTTTCTTTCAATTTTGGGGCTATTTACATAGTGTTAAATATATGTTTTGGTACGATTGAATGAGGACTTTAATTAAACTTAAATTAAAAGTATACCTTAGTGGTTTTCAAATTTGTTTTGAAAACTAGTAAGAGAAAAGTGCTGATTAGTGGTGTTGTTTTTGTATTGCTTGGTGCTTATAGAAGCAAATAAATGCAATGCACAAAAATCTTGTGGAGCCAATCATATTAGAGAAAAATTTATTTTAAGGTAGTCTTACCTGTTAATAAATCTAAAATGATTTTTTAGTAGACCAGAAGGGTTTATGTACATTTCATGTATGTTTTTGCCATTCAGATCGTAGTATTACCCTTTTACTTTTTCTGTTCCCCAATCATACCTGTTCATGCCTAGTTTCACACACAAATGCTGATGTGCTGGCACAGTGCTGCAGTGTTTGTGTTGCAGGTGGGCTGGACAATTTCCTTTGTTGTGCTTCCAGTTCTGAGAGTGTGGCATCCAGTGATCCACCAGGAACATGTCAGCTCCAAAAAAGCCAAACACATCCAGGGTGGTGTTCCACTGCAGTCGAGGAATCCTCAGGGATGAATGTATCTTAAAAAACCTATGTGAATCTGTGAACAGTGGGGATAGTAGATGACTAATTTGTACAGGATTGATTTTAACTACATTTATCTTCACAGTAACGATATTCCAAGTATATTTGATCTTTACACTATTTTTCTGGAGTGTCTTGGGCTGGAGTAAAAAAATTATTCTTCCTGTTTTACAGGGTGGGGAAACTGAGGCACATAACATCCACTTTGCTTCAGACAGGCACACTCGAGAACAGGTCTTTTGGAAATAGCCAGGGTCTTGGTGCCATAAACTCTAGCTTTTGAATAAATCCAGTCTTATTGTGTACACATTCTGTTGTGGCAGAATGTAAGCTTTACTGGAATCTATTCAGCCAGTTAGAAGACAAATAACTGAGCGAAACAAGGGATTTGTCTGCTGTATCAGAACAGTCACCTTAAACTAAAGGCACTGTAATCCAAAATTTCAGTATTCCTTGCATTGTTTTATCATTACATACCCATCATCTATATAAAGATGCTAGATTTCTCATTCAAATTCTCATTTCAGAAATTAAACTCTGAGGAAACTTGAGTTGAACAAGTGCCCAGGAGCTTAACGAGTGTGATGGAACTTGTCTTTTGATGAGTATTCTGCACAGAGCACCAGTGTGTGCTGGGGCAGGGTGTGTATGGGGGTGCACGCACAGACTTCCTTACCACCAAGTCCGGTTGTTTTATCTGGCAGATACATTGTCTTCAATTTTGAAGTGAACAGATTTGATGCAGAAATCACAGTTGTTGTGTCTTATGTAAAGATTGCTTTCCACATGGGAATTGTTCTTACTGCAAATATGAAGTACCTTTTATTGAACTTTGTATTCCCAGTGTAGGATGCTTATGTTATATGAAGGTGCCCAAAGTTGTTTTGGAAATTGTGAAACCTGAGATCATTGTCATGATGCTTTTATTAAATTATTTTATTTATGTTTATTAAAGTGAATGTGAAATCTGTGTAAAAGTTTTTGGCAGGCATGATTTGAAAGGGTGTTGATACCTTGTGCATTTATATTCTGTGTATAATGGAAACGTTAGTTTCCTTGTAAATTTAACAAGTTTATGAAGTGGCTGAATTTCTGAATGTGTAGTGGCCAATTTGTGGATATAAAACAGAGTTTGATGGTTCTGCAGCATGTATAAGGAATTGCTTTCAGTATAGACCTATCAGTGTGTAATCTACAATCATAATACTTTTTGCATTTGAGTCATTGTGGCTTAGTAACTACATCAAAAGGACTAAGCATGTGTAGTAGTATGTAATCTATTCGTTAATTTTTCTCCAATTTTAAGAGCTATTAATTAATCTTCTGCACGTGAACATGCACAATTGCCAAATTATGTCCTGCCTTTAAGAATTCACTGCTGTGCTCTGTCTTTGCCCTATGTTTAGGCTTCTCAGATTTGAAAAGATACTGAATTCAGGTTTGTGATGTAGTAATTGTTTATGAAGACATCCATCTGAGTGATAGGCCTTCTGACACTTCCATCTGTAAAGCTGTGCCACTGATCTCCCCTGCCACCCACATCAGTCTCTTTCTGACCATTGGAGGGTGGGGAAAGAATATTCTTCTAATATTTTTTTACCTTTTTTTAAAACTAAGGAAGTAGATGTACATGGAATTTTAGTTTGTTGCTAAAAAAAGAATAAATATGAAAATGGGAAAAACACTTGATGTATAAATTACCCTTTTTTTTTAAGGGATAGTGTTAGTTGTGTTACTATTAGAGTCTTGCAAGCTTCTGCTTCAGTTTTTTATACTCATGGGGTTCTGGGGGGTGGTTTGGTTATTTGGTCTCTTTTGTTTTTTGTTTTCTTTTGTTTGGTATTTATTTTAGGTATCTACTTACTCAAAAAATAAATCTTACGTAGCTTTCTCTTGGATGTGATTCTGCCAAGTTGCTGAATCAATTTACTTGCCCTTTGAAGACCACGTGGCTAAGTTCACTGTGAAGTTCTGTTGTTGTAGCTACATAGTTAGATTCAGGGAATTAATTGCATCCTTGAGTAATAGCTTTTGTGGCAAACCCCTTTGCATTTAGTTTACCATTGGGGTGGTAGCGTATCTTCACCACCAAAACAACAGTCTTTATAAGAAGCCTCTCTTGAAGGGTTTGTGGGTATGGCTACTGAGGTATTTTGCTGAATTTTTCAGAAGGTAGATAGTTCCACAACGGGTTTTGATCACCTTTTTGAAAGGGCAAAGAGGTCTGTGTTGCATGGCAAAGAGAGGGCTGTCCTGGCTGTAGCAGTCCCTGGTAAAGCTGTCTTTCACAGAAGGACCTCAAGCTGGAGCATGGTTGTTCTTTGTTTGTTCGAGTAAAGAAAGGAAATCGCTTCAGAAAATCCCAAAAGGAGGGATCCTGTTTTAAAACATAATTGTAGTCATGTGTGCTGTTCCCAGTGTGGACATGGCTTAATTCACAGATTGATTGAAGTGGAATAGTGCCTTCTTTACACAAGCAGTGAATTCAGCCATGGTAAGTAAATTACGTGACTTCAGGAAAGTGATATTAGTAGAGGATTGGTGCAGGAATTCTTGCTATCTCTCAGCTAGCTGTATGAACTAAAGGTAGCTGGTTTCCCTGACCGATACCTCAGTTTCCCCATGTTAAAATAAGGATAATATTCGCCTTATTTAATCATTTGAGTTTGATGTGCCATTTTAATTACAGAGTAAGGCAGAATAAATAGGCAGCCCAAATATTTGTTACATGGGAAGATATCCAGTCTGCACTGTGTCTTCCTCTGTTTGCATGGGATCAGAGACTTGGTGTTCCCAGCATTGATCGTGTTATTTGGTTAGCTTGTCAGACTTACTTGTTTGTAAGCAAGATACTGAAACATCAGCTCGGAAAATTTCTTTTGAAAGCACAAGGACAGGATTTGTAGTTCTTAAATTTTATTCTTTTAAAGTTAAAAATAAAAATAAGGAGGTTTGTTTTGACAGCATCAAAGGAATATGCTGGTTTGTTTGCAGCCTTTGATTTGGATGGAATGTATGGAGTTCTGGTTTTTTGTTTTTTGTGTAGCAATTCATGTTGTGAATATTTTGGATTTTCTGTTTATATGAAACGTCGGTATTGATGTCTTATTTTCAGGCATTATTTATGGAAAATAATTGCACTTTTGTGAATTTTTTTTTAAATTCAGTGTTTCTTATTTGATTGAAATACCCAAGTGAAGAAAATTAATAAGCATGTTCTTTAGAGCTGTCACTGTTTTAAGTTTATGGTCGGTCACAGAGGCTATATAAAGAAATATTTTTGGAAAAACGGAGGTAGGTACATTTGAGGCTGTTTTAGCTGCGTCCCAGCAGTAGCAAAATAATTTTGCTTGGCAGTTTTACTTACATTTGGAAGTTCTTCCTTCCTGTAGGCAGGAAGGTCGACTTCTGTGGGGGAGGTACCTTCTTGGTGCCCGGCATGCAGTGGCCGTGGGACGTGCCGGGATGTGTGGATGCTGTTGGCTGTTCTGCCGAAGCGGTGCCTGATGGTGGCATTTCCCTGGCGGGACACGGGGACGGCAATGGCGGGGGGGAACGGGAATGGCGGGGGGGTCCCGGGCCGGTGGCAGCGTCCGTGCAGGTCGCACACACAAAGCGAACTAGTTCGCTTTTGTGGCGTCACATGATCAAAATATTTTCCCCTTTGCCGCTGCCAGGAGCTATCTATTGCTTGTGAACAAGCTCGGCGCTCGGGCAGCGGGCCAGGCGCTGCTCCCGGCCGCGGGATGGCCCGGCCCGCAGCGGTGGGAGCGGCGGGCGTGGGCAGCGCTGAGGGCAGCCATGGCCCCTTGCGTCCCTCGGCTGCCTCGGCAGGGGTTGCTCTGCCTTCGCGTCTAAGGAGCAGCACCGCGGGGAGTGTTTCTAGCGTTTTAATTGACACTTATTTAAGAGATGCTGCATTTGTTTGTCTTGTATGATACGTTTTGGTTTTCAGTATATGTATTTTTTCTTTTAAATCCCGAAGCTAACACACATCCCTTGTGATAGCCCCCCCTTCCAGCCTGGCACAGAGCCGGTTTTCCTACTAACAAACTGGAGGAGCTACTAATTCAGCAACATTTCTGAGATTTTTAACTTTCTGCAGAATGCTCTTTTTGTTGTTGAACATGTGGTATGCAAATACAAATGGAAATAGTGCTATGGAGTATTTTGTTGTGGGTTTTTTAAGTATTAAAAACACATTTTGCTTTTCTAATAAACCCCATAACTAGACCTTTTAATGTTTTGATATAAATAGCAATTACACTAACTGAGATCCAACCACAACTAAAAAAAAACTATTTAAAATCATTCAGAGGAAAAGTTCCCAACTTAATTGAGCTTTTCCTTTAAAAAGGAGGGACTGATTGGGCAGCAGCATATGAAACAAAGTGTCTCATATTTTAGAACAGTGTTCTTGAAGTGATCAAGGTGTTCGAGTAGAGGCCAATATTTAAAGATTCTTCCAAGAATTAGCTAGGAATCTAAAAGCTACTTGAGTCTAAGCTGTTCAGAGCTTTATGTGTGGTTGCTGATGGCAATCAGAACATTTTCTGGATTAATTGAGACCCTTGAAAATTTTAGATGTAGGTACATCGATTGGTTGTTTAGTATATTGGGACACTTAGAGTTTTGGTTGTTCACAAGAAACTTGCTAAACGCAGCTGTTTGAACAAGCAGTGGAGAGGGATTCTCTGTCACAGGAAGACTTTGCATAGCCACACATTCCTCCTTGTAGTTTTTCAGCTCATTTCAGTAATAATAGCAGCAGTAACAATGCAGTTTCTCATTAGAGGAAGGTTGAGGATGGCCTGAGTGTGCTGTTACTTTGCTGGAATGTGGGTGACGGAATGGTGGATGCAGTGTTCTACTTTTTCTCCAGATCCTAATGTTGTTATGTGTCAGCTCTGTTGTGTGATGTGCTTGCTCAACACTCTTCCTCTGTATTTTCCCTTTCAGTGAGTGAAAGATTTATTTGTGGGTTATTTTCATCTGTTTCATTTCTTTTCTTCCCAAAGTCATAGAACTTTGTTTTATCCAAATGTCATAATCTCTTTTTGCTCCTTTGTCTTGTGATACTTCTTTTTGTTTCTTAAAATGTCTTTCTCACTTTCCAAATCATTGGAGTGACAGAAAAGTCATCCTTACTGTCTTCTGCAATTTTAACAGTTGTGCAAGAGTGATTAGTGTGACTGTATAGTCGCTGAGAAAATAGCTTTTGAGTGATTCAGGTACCCATCCAGCTCTCTGACTACTATTTGCTCCTCTGTCCTCCAAGCTGACAAAAGTTGTTGGGCAAAGAGTGGCAGCAGGGAAAGTGTCTTCACTATCCAGCTTCCTGTTCAGGCTCTCCTAGTGACTAGAGGTCAAGTTGTATTTAAGAAAAAGGGAAAAAAAGCCACTAAGAAAACCAATCAAGCAAGCCCCCAAATCCTGGCAAGACTTGGCAGTATAATAGTAAAAATTATACAAGTAGTTTTCTATGGGTGATGGTGCTAGTATTTTTGTTTTGGGTTCCTCTATTGCTGATCTTCTAAGCAATAGCAGACTTAAGGGAGGGAAAAAAACAAAGGAGACAAAACTAAGCTGAAACGTAAATGTTGACATGCATAGTTTTTTTACCTGGCATGGCAGGTGTGATTAAAAAATACATATTTGCTTAAAAGATATTTGAAAAGATGTCTGCATGAAAATTCAAGTGTGGTGTTGCTGTACATGTGGGAAGTGTAGAAAAGACAGGAACTGAGGAGGGGGAACACTTGGCATATAACTGTGTATATTAAGTAGTGGTGTGGTGTGCTAGATATGTTCTATGCAATTTTATAGTACTTGATACTTCATTTCATAGATTTCCTTTTCCTTTTAATTCTCCTCAGAAGATTGGGGGTGTAGAGAGCTGCCAGCAATGATTGTTTGTTATTCCACAGTGTCATATTTTATTTGAAGGAATGTATCTTACGAAGATGGTGAATGAAGGCTGTTTAAAAAGTAAATTAAGGTTCCATTGTTCTAGGAGAATACCTCAGTAATTCAAGAAAGAACTGAGGCCGGTTTCTTCCTGTGTCATAGTTTCCAAATTCTGTTGCTTTGCCTCTAATAAGACCTAGATGTTTATCTGCAACAATCTTGTTGCCTGAAAAAAAACTCCACAGTGTCTGATTTACCCTCTGTGTTTCTTATCTCAACTCCTGCTTTTTAACATTCAGTTTAAATTCATTTGCTTGTGGCTGATGTCTTCCTTGATGAGATGGAGGAAGAAAGTAGGTGCTTTTCCTTAAAGGCTGCAGCTAGTCATGGCATCATAATGGAAGGTTCAAATATTTATAATTTCTGATGACATTTTTACTTTCTTAAAATTCTAGATCTCACATATGGTTGTCTGTCTGACTTGAGCAAATTGTCTCAGCTAGTGTGCCAGAAGTAGAAAGAAATGCAGTTTTCCTCTCCAGAAGTGGGTTTATATATATCCAAAGAGACAATGAACATGATGGGAGGTTTTTTCCCCTTTTTTTTTCCCCTTTTTTTTCCCCCAAATGTTTGATACTGAGCACTCAGTAACATGTTTTGTTTGTCGTTTTTAGATTAATATTTGGGAATAAGCAGTGAATATTTTTTTAAATTGAGTGCAGTCTGTGTACATCGATCAGAAGGTCCATGTGGGTATTCCTCAGAAAGACAGCCTTTTGTCCTTGGCTTTTGAGGATCACAGGCTGAAACAAAGAGCAAATTAGCAGGAGAAAGTTTGTAACACATAAATGCACAGGAAAATATGTGTTGAACCAAATGGGTATCTGCTTTTTATGTAGGTACCAAGCCAGAATTTCTCTTGAGAGAACTGAAGAAAACTTGAAAATCAAATTTGTTTATTTCTGCGTCTTTAGTAGCCTTTTGTTACACTCCTTGAGTAGTCTTTTATCCAGTTTTGTGTTGCTAAAAGATCTTGCATCACTGTGTGAGTCTGATGGTTGTCTGAAGCTGATCTAAGACTTCACTTCTGCTGTAAAGACCAGTCCCCACCTTTTTGTCAGCTCCCTGCTGCTTCCCTTGTGTCATAAGGTGAGTCGCATCAGCTCGAAGATTTGTCTGAAAACTAATCCTGCCAAACAAGACCTGTGAATGTTTAGCTTTCAGCCAGATCATTGAGCAGATCTGACTTGCAGCATAATCTTTGCAGCACACAGGTAAAGCAAGGGAGAATATGGCCAGTTCAACTGAGGGTGGGCATCAGGCCCCTTTGGTGGTGGTACAGGCTTCTGCCAGCCCTAAGTACATTGCCTCTTGAGTGTAAAATTAGTCTATAAATAATGACAGGCAATTTCTTGAAATTTCTTTGGAGGAGGGAGTCATTGTTATCCCTCTGTTGAAGGGAGGGAAGCTGAGGCAGAGTAATTTTTTCCCCCCCAAGGTTGACAATTATACGGAATGCATTGATTACAGTGGCCAAATAAGCTGTGAGTATCTTTGAAAAATAATATTTCAAGGGTGGAACTCATCTAACCATATGTACTGTAGGCATTTGTACCTGATCTTTTTGTGTAGCTTTGGTGCAGAAAAATAGTCAGATCTTCATGTGAATAATCTCATCCTTAAGTGGATGTGTAATGCTGGTCTAATGAATCACACTCCTAGAGTTTTTCCCCTTGCTCTAAAGAAGTCCAAGCTGATAAGTTCAGGTGTTGATGTCAAAGGGCAGGTGAAATTAATTCCTTCCACTCTTTACAGTGTTTTCATACAGGCAAATGACCCCAGACCCATGTTGGAGTTCTGGACTAACTTAGCTTCCTCTTCTTGTCTTGCTAACTTGTTGGAACTAATAGTTTTCATACCCATTTCCACTTAAGCTTGATACATTTCTTCTTTATTGTCATTTGTATAATGCCTATTCGGAGATTTTTTTGCTGCTGCTTTTCTTTTGCTATGTCAAATCTTTGCATGTAAGAACTGTCATTATTGTTTATTTTTGCCCAGCATATTTGCAGACACACTGGCATAGTGGCAAATTTGAAAATACCAGGATGAGTTTCCAGATCAGTTGACCTTCATGCTTAGGTACGCAATTTCCTCTCTACAGAGATGCAAGCTTTTGATTTGGAAATAGGGCAGCAGTTTTGTTGTGTAGATGCTGCTTCACAGTCCAGTGAAAGCTCTTTACCCGTTGCTGGCATTTCAGCTGCAGAGAAGTGGGCACCTCTGGGAAGGAGCTTCCCTGCTGTGGTTCCTCCGCACACAGCACTGGTGCTCCCAGGTTCCTCCCACTGATTGCTCCAGGGAGTCTTTCTGTGGGACATTGTGCAGAGGAGCAAACCCAGTGAGCACTTTGGAGAGCTGAGGGACTGTGCTGGGCATGGAGAGTTAGGGAGGGGCAGCCCTGTCAGGGCATCTCTGCCACCAAGAGAGACAGTGGTGGTGAAAGCAAACAAGGTGTGTTGTGAATCCTATGGATGTATTCCGAGGTCACAAAACCTGGTGTTACGCTGATGGGTGAAATTGTTTAGGACAAAAGGAAACATAGGAATGCCTATCCTGCATAGAGCTCTTCTTGGCAGTATCATGTTTTCAAAATGGTTAAAGAGGAAAAAACACAATTTGCTAAAGAGCTTTACCTGCACATCCTGAAAAATGGGTACTGTGATCCTTAATTGTCTCTAGGCTCACTTAGCCTTTCTTAGTAAAGTATTTTAGATGCCCAAACTGAAGTATTATTGTGGTTAATAATTTCACTGATATCTTTGTAGCAGGATGTCAGTGCTTTCCACTTTTTGGAGGCTGGCAGAACCATATTTTTTTTACATCCTTTTTAAAGGGATCTTTCTCACAAAGGGTAGCAGTTTATTTGGCTTAGGCTTAGGTTTCTGAGTTAGGTATCCTCTGAAAAGTTGCTTGTTTGCAAAAGATTCTGAGGAGTCTTTTGTAATGTTAAAGTTTGTAGCTATTTTTTGGTTCTCTCTTGCAATTTGAAGTTCAACTGGTGGCGTGATTTTCAGATGTACTGTTTTCCCCCCAGTGTGTACAAGGGGGGGATGAGGAGGAAGCATGGCTTCCTGAAGGTTGACTGAAATGTTTTAACTTCTATAGCAAATGAAGTGAGAATGAAATTGTCAGAAGGATAGAGACTAAATTATTGAAGCACTTGACTGTTTGAAGTGGCTGGGGATGTACTATAAAAGGTGTGAGTCTAACAGTCAAATGTGTAAACAGCACCTTATTCCTTCCCTGTACCTGATTTCTCACCACTTGCTTTATATGAGAGCCTAAATCAGTGTGGGAGATACCGCAGCCATTCTCAGTGTTAGTTTACAATGCCTCCACCAGAAGAACAATCTATTACCATATAGAACAGCAGAGAGAAAAGCATTTTCAAGAAGATTAATTACAGTAATTCATCACTTTAAAATGAAGAAGGTGCATCAAACAAAAATAAAAGCTAAGTATTTTATGTGCCTCTTATTGGAATTTGATAACCATTTGTTTTGCTAGAAAATATATGTGGACTGGGCATCTAGTGCTTGTCTACACAGTACAACTATGTGCTATAATTATATGCTATAATTATACCAATATAACTCCCTATGGAGACACTCTTATACCAGAATAAGAGTTTTTATGGTTTATCTTACTCTGCTTCCAAACCACGTAAGCTTAAGAGGGAAAGGGTACTCTTATGCTGGAGAAAGTTTCCACACTGAAATAGTTATATTGGTATAATTATGCATTTTTTTACTTCAGTGTAGACAAGTCCCTTGTGCCTTTTCAGCTTTGAACTTTAGTTAAGAATTTCTTGGTTGTGATAAGTGTCTAAGCATTTTTATAGTATATTTTTATAATGGGACTTGGGTATTTAAACCAATTACTTAGGCCAATTAACAACTTCCTGGGTTGTGGATAACAATGGGATATAAAGAAGGATCAGAATTCATGTTCCTAGCTGCTTGGATATATCTGCATTTTCGCGCCCTGCCTCCCTTCCCCCTCCCCTTGATTTTACCAGTATTCAGTGTACAGTGCAACAGGTGGAATAGTGTGTGGCTGTCTAATGAGTTCTATGTTGGACACTTCTTGTCTGCTGTTTCTCATTATTCCTTGAGTTTTGTTGTGCTGTGGCTCTAATTGCATGTATTTCCATGGATCACAGAAAGAAACTTCCTTGATGAAGTTGAAAAAACTACTTCCAAAAATGTTAATTGTTTGGAGAATTGCTGAAATGTATTGATCTTTACACAAGACAGGATCATAATTGTCTTGTAGGCACAAGTTGTGCAAAAGGCAACTCAGATTGGATTCAGAGGAAGGGGAAGGTGCAGGAACCCTTTTGGTATGCAGTGTAGTCAGGAGAAGGGTGATGATGTGTACGAGGTGTGATTGGTAGGGATGATGTCTCTTGCCTGCTTCAGTCAGAGGTGGGTACCTGGAGAGAGGTATTCACACGGGTGGTGCTTTGAAGTTGGCCATCTTCTCTAGTTCTCTTCTCTTTGTATCTCCTTTGCTGCTTAGCGCACAGCTCATCTCATCCTTACATTCACACCTCCCCAAAAACAGGAATATGTAAACATTTTTTACAGTGTTTTCGCAGTTTCTGCAAATATCAACATAAATTACTTAGAAACAGTTTTTCTTACATATCTTTTTTACTCCTTATGAAAAGACTGATTTGAAAAACATGTCTTTTTATTCCCCTAATTTTCTTTTATCAATGTATCTAGTATGTTTGTAGTGTTGTAATGTCCATGTGGTCTAGTTTTGCTAGAAATTGAGGATTATGACTTGAAATGAAAAATTGTAGAAATGGGAAAAACCTTATAATAAAATAGAGGTGATGTAATAACCTCCAAATAGAAGAGCAGGGCTTGAAGTGACATCAAGGGGTCATTTAATCTATCCAGCAGAGACAGTATAAGGCAGACCTAACATTCATGGCAGATGTTCACCTGTCCTGTAGTAGTAACAGACTGAGCAAAAAAGAATTATTTATACTTACTCTTTCCCCTTTTTTCCCCAAAGCTTTGTGCAAGATGAACTTTACATAGAATTGGTGTGAGAGGATATATGGGTTCCTTCAGGATTATTTCAAGTTTCTGAGTTACTTTTGTTTTTTGGAAACTCTGTGTTTTGTGTCAAAATTGTCTAATGATGTTTGTGTATTTTTGAGTGTAATATCGCATTTTAATTTTATCTGGCTGTCAGTTGTTCAGGTGTATTTCTTCCTGAAATGAATATTTTTCTGTGTTGGCTTTGTAACCAGTGTCTCCTCTTTGGTACTGAGCACTTTAGTTTAAAAATCTGTAGCATTTCATTTTCATACTTGACAGTATTTCTGGTGTGTAATCAATTTCCGTTTTCCTTTTTTAAATTCAATTTCTTTTTGCATGAAAGAGCTGAGCATAAAAACGAAAAACAACTGTGGGCAGGAGTATAGAAGTGAGAAGGGGAAGAATGGGTTCAAGAAATGATAGTACTCAGCAGAAGAGCTGGGTTTAGCTGAAATATCAAGTTAGATATGAAGTGTGGCCTTAAGTAAAGATTTATATTCTTTGAAGAATAAAGGGAACATATGTTTCAGAATTTTATGTGTGGTATCTGCAGCTCTTTAATCTAAATTGAAGGTTACAAATGAGTGTCAGATGAATAGCATCTTTCTAAATGGAACAATACCTGAAATTGAAATTGCAGATACCTTGTTGCTAAAATGAGTCTTTGGGTTTGTTTGTTTCATTTTCCCTTTTGGTTTTGTCAACTGAGAAACATCTGTCTTTGCTGCTAAATGACCTTTTCTGACTAGGCCAAGTGATTTTGACTGAGTGAGCTGTCTTGAGCCATCAGCAGCTGCAGGAAGGTGCTGATCTAAGTTGCTGCCTTGTAGGAGGTTTAGATGTAAATATACTCAAATAGCTGTTGCCCCAGAAATAGCTTATTCCGACTTACAGAAAAGATTCTCTGTAGCTGTACTGCTTCAGTGTTTATGAAAGTAGTGATTCCCTTCTCTTTCCTTCCAATCTAGTCTGATTATTAATTTTACTTCTGTTCTAGATTTAGTAATTTTAGGAAGTTGAGAGTGCTCTGTTTTGGGTTGTGCCCAACGGGGGCTCATTAATCCTGAAGATCCTCTCTAACAAATGAAGAAGTTTCTTTGAAGTTTGTTTCGATGGCTGTGTTGGTGTTTTTGCATGATGGCTGATGTGTGCTCTCTTAAGGACTGGGAAATAAGAGGTGGGCATAAAAATGGAACGAAGCCAAGATTTTTCAGGCAGAGGGAATTTGAAAGTATAATGGTTTCTGCTGTGGAAGATGGAAGGCAGTTCTATGAATATAGTGTAATCAGGTTTCATGTTAAATAAAATTTTTTTTGTATGAGAAATACTGAAGAAGTGGATCATCTTTCCTGCTTTCATATTTCTCAGACCAGATATGTCTCACATGCTGATTTTTAATTTAATTTTAAATGGTATGATATTAAAAAAAATATGATCATATATTGAAAACATGTCTTCTTTGTATAGAAACTGAAAGTTCTGGATAGTAGTTATACTAAAACTATGCATTTAATTCTGAACTTCCTACGTGATTTGTTGCAGAGGTGTTCCTACCCATGGTTAATCCTAATTCTCTATTTCTGCACTTACCTAGGTGTGTATTGTATGCATGTGTTTGAGCTGAGATGCTCTGAGATGTTTCATAGTATGCCAGGACTTGTGGAAGAATTTATTCTATTTGTTGTGATTGGAAGAAGAGTAATGAAGGCTTAGTGACTTCTGCCAGTTTTGAGAAATAGTTGAAGGCTCTAGGCTAAACCAGAATTTGACCTGGTTTAAACCCAGGTCTGACATTTTTGACCCTGAGTGAGCCACAGTGAACTTTGTATTAACATTGAGATACATTTTTTGAAGGGCATTTCTCTAGAGTTCTTCAGAAGTCATTCCCAAATATCGGCAAAATTTTAAGTATTTTTAAATCATGTAAGAATTAGAGCTGACCATATTTTAAAATCAGCCTAGCTTTTAAATTATAATAACAGAAAATTATTTTGCTTTCAAAATGTTTGTATAAATACATATATGTTGATCAATTTTTTAAAATTGTAGAAATTAAAATTCAAATATTAACAGATCCCTTAATACTTTGAGTTTTTTACTTGCTGTGTTTGTTTCAGTACAGCTGCTACATGCTAAAAGTACACTAGTAGTTTTAGAATTACTTGAAGGGTGTTACCTCTACTACCTTCAAAGTGAAATTTACAACTCCTCTAATTTTTGTCCTTTTAATTCTAAAATCTAGATGACATGTAATCCCAGGAGTGTTGTTTTGCTGTTGCAATGTAGTCTTTTTCAGATGATACATGATTTAGTTGGAAACAAATTAG
Source organism: Dicaeum eximium (assembly GCA_013396995.1). Classification (NCBI taxonomy): domain Eukaryota; kingdom Metazoa; phylum Chordata; class Aves; order Passeriformes; family Dicaeidae; genus Dicaeum; species Dicaeum eximium. Next base: position 493,637 of record VWZP01008841.1, on the reverse strand, counting down.
CAGCTGTGAATGCCTAAAGAAAGCAATTTAATAAACAAGATTTTTGTAAGACCTAATCAGAATTGTAAAATGATACTTGGGAATCAGTTACATTATACAATAGACCGGGTGTGAATTGTAGGCATGTGTGTGGATTCATGGTTTCTAGTCACATTGTTCTCTCAAGTGATACAAGGGCTTCAACCTTCAGCTTACTATTTCTTCTAATTCATAACTTGACTATTACATGTTTTCAATCAATAATGAAAATTCCCACTCATAACTGTAATTTGTTCTGGTGATTGATTTTAATTTTTATTTTAACTACTCACAACCCCCCCAAATCCCCCATTTTCTAGTGCTTTAAATCACCTGTTGATGGTGAATTTTCATTTGTTTTGCTCCTGCCCAGAAAGTTAGCTCCATGCTGCTGGCAGTGTCTGTGTTGATGAGAAAGGTCATTATAAATGTAGAATAATCACAGTGAGGTACTCACCAAACTTCTGTTGCTGCAGCTCCACAGTATGGGTGTATAGCTCCAGATTCATTATCTGTTTGTAGCAGACCTTTTGGCTGAGCTGACGCTGCTGATGTGTCTCTAACTGGGACACTTTATTTTTGTGATGTTCAACCAATGTGATACAGAGGTCATTATGGAATGATGGTAAAAAAGATGAACTGGTTTGATTCCAGGTAACTTAAAATTTTTCACTATTTACAACCAAGTTTTTCCAGCCTCTACAGGAAGCAGTTTTAATATAGAAAATATGTTACAAGAGAAGTTTCTTGGCAGTTGAAGAAGTGACAGGGCTTCTGTTATAGAGCTAAGTTTGCTTTCCAATTACCCTGATGCTAAATATATGCTTTTAGGAATTCTGCATATATTGGCTCCAGCTAAGGGCTTTCCCCTGTTTTCTTATTTTAATTAAGACCATTTTTTACCTATTAAAAAAAAAACAGGTTTGAAAAGAGAAGATGCTCAAGTAATCAGTAAGCTACCTGCTATGAAGCTAAAAACCATCAAATACAGAAAATCAGTGCTTTGCTTTGCTTTTTAGTGTCCCAGGCTGCTATCCTGTGTTGTAAGTAGGGTGACTGATTCTTTTTCTGAACTCTTGCTGCTGTGGCAGAAGGATATAGCTTGAAACTTTGGCAGCTATTTCTCAGTGTGGACAGAACTTTCTGAACCTCCCTTAGTTGAAATTTCATATTTTGGCTGTGGAAAACAGCTAATTGCTTTTGTTTGCCTGGTGGAGTTTTCTATTTTTTTACGCTTTTATGCATCTTTATTTCAGTAATCTATCAGTTTTGTCAATGATGTTTGTTTTGGTGTCCCCCTGTCCATATCTCCCCTCCTCCCCAGTTTTATTCATCATGAACTCAGACACCTAAAGCCACTCAAGTGGCAGAGCACTTTGCAGAGAGGAATGGAAGATAATATTTGACCGTAATCAGGGATGAGAGTAAGAACTGGAGGGTAGGGAGAGTAAAGGGGATGTGTTGAGTAGAGTATCTGCTAGGTTCTAGTGTTACCTGGACTCTGATTTATTCTGGAATTGCTCTGGTGAGGTCAGTTACAAATACCAGCTGTAAGTATAATTCAGTTTTTGAAGAGTTGTTATTTGCTTTATTTGGTAATATTGTAATTTCAGAACATGGCCTAGAAATTTTATATTTGCTTCATTCTTGAGCACTTGATGAAATCTAGTGTATAAGGCTGAATTTGAGCAGTTCAGGGGTTTATTTTTGAGCTTGTCTTAGAAATACGTGATTTTTTTCCCAAAGGTATTAATACTGTTGCAAGTGATCTAGCAGCAGAAATTTAAGGTCATCTATTTTTTTTTCCCATCCTTTTAAAGATGCTTCCAGGGACCTTTTTTCTTTGAAATGTAGGTTTCTGAAAGTTTAGAGCACCTTGTTGCAGCCTATTGATCCAATTTATCCTTTTCAACATCTTCTAGAGGTTTGGGGGTTTTTCCTCCCTTAACCTACCCTTCCCAGCTCCTAGTCCTGTTTCTTGTTGCCTAATAATTAATATCAGTCTCCCCAAAGTCCCCATGTGTTTCCTTGTTAAAAGTGCACATAACACTTGTTGTTCTGAGAGTGAAAAGGCAGTCACAGGAAGGTGAAGCGTTGTGCTCGTGTTTGCATATCAGGTCAGCTGCTGAGCCAGGAATAGAAGTCCTGTCTCATGACTCAGTGCCCTAACCACTGGCCTGCGCCGCCTCCCCGCAGCACCGCTCTTTTCCAAGAATATAGTAGCCATGGGTATTGGAGTAACTACAGCAAATATAGGAGCTTTGCTTCCAACTCTGGCAGGGCTCCAAGGCTTATACACAGCTTAAAAGACAAGAGGAGAAAAAAAAGCTTTCTAAAGGGGCTCCTAGATAAGTTCTGTAAAGTTGGGGTTTGCTTTGTTTTGTTTAAAATCAGCAGCAGAAAAAAAAATCTAATTGAAAATAGCTTTTGAGAAGGTTTAGGATGTGGAAAAAAGTTCCATGTGTTTGAAAGTCAAACTTTGCTCTACAAATAACCTTAAGAGCGGCCTGTGATTAAATCTTTTGTATATTCAACAACAAACTCATTTTATGCAACCGCAACTATGATAAAATTGAATTAAATGAACCTGCCTCTAAGAAAAGATACTGAATAGCTGAGTAGCGCATTATTCAATGAATGGAAAACAGGGAGGCTGGCTGAAACTGCTGGGAAATGGTTTTAACATTCTATCGGGCTAAAGAGCAATTCTGTGAAATCACTGTATTTGTTTCCCCCCTACCTCCCCGCCCTCATTTTTTAAATAGCAGTGCTCTTCATACTGTCAGAATTCAGTGTTGTGACACCCCTACTCAAAAGTTATGACAGCAGTGTAATGACAGCTAGTGCCTCTTGAGAATCAATCAGGCAATTAATTTTGTAAATGAAATGCTGATTATACAAAGCTTCACATGAGAGGCCCAGTGATTAAAATCAATTTAACAAATTGTTTCAGGTGGGACTTGATTAATAATTTGCCATAAATGCTGAGGATATATGACCAGCATACCTTTTTGTGTGTGTGTGTGTGTATGTTAATACAGAACTATATATATCGCTGGGAGTGGAAAAAATCTGCAGCTAACTGTATGTACTTTTGGCTTGTGACCTAGATGTGATTGGTTATACCTTTCTGTGGGTACTCTGTTGTCCCCAGTGTCCACAATGTCACTTTCTCAGCTAGTGTTCTCTCCTGCAATTAAATACATCTAAATTTTAATTTTATTTCTGTGAGTAAAGCCAAGTAGTTGAAACTTGTATTCAGATCGATATGAATATTAAGTTTAGGAAGGTTTTTCTTTAAAATTTAAAGTGGATGTGGGATTTTTTTCCATTTACATCTCTCCCCCCCGTCACTTATATTTAGGACGTTGTGCATTTTCTCCCTCTTACTGCAATACTTCTCTGCAGGCAGCCTTCTTGCAGAGCTCCCCTCGTTCCACTCAGGGCAGTGCTCTATTCCTTAGCTGACAGACACTATTTTTAGTACATCCTTTTCTGTCCATCTAACGCCGTGTTTGTGTAAGAGCTGTACAAAGTAGGTAAGGGATTTTTTTTTCCGAGTTCCAGATGGCAACCATGCACAGTGAGTGAAGGTGTTTACTTGTCTAGGAAGCTGAGAACCTCATTGCCAGACAAAATAGAAGTAACTGGTATTCTGGGTGGGGCTTTGCTTTTTTTAACTTGGTTTTCTGGGTTTATGAATGGATTTTCTCTTCCTTGTTGAGCGATAGCCTTGGCTACTAAGGAGGCCGTAAAGCTTTGAGGCATCCACTGGTAAATCTAGCCTGAGAACTTTAGATTACTATTTTCCTTTGCTATCTGCCTTGCTCTCCTGCTGGGGGTTGCTATTTTGACAGTAGAAATGCCAGACAGAGCTCTGCCCATGTCTGAGCGTGCTCCAGTGCCAAAGGTATTGTATTGGTGCAAAACCATCCAGCACAGGCAGTTCTAAGCTCAGGCTGGATTGTGGATTGGAGTAGCCAAAGCATGGTCACGAGCTGGCAGCACATAGGAGAAGCAGCTGGAATGAGTGACCTGTTGTATAGTCGCAGAGAGATTTGCTTGAAGACATTTTAAAGAACCCCTGAATTCTGCTGCACTAGAAATTGCTGCAAACTTGTTAAGGAGGGGAGTAGAGCTTCTGCATGCCTGAAGAGAAGTGCCCCTTCTCTGTAGGGGCATCCAAGTTGGAGAAAACAAATCTAAAGACAGGACTATAATTCCTGAGTACTTCCTGGAAAAAGTTTGATATTAGGAAAGTGGGTTACAAGAGAAAACTGAATGTTCAGGTGTGATAAGGACAGATGACACACATTAAGCTGACTTCAGAGTAACCTGTGAGCTGTCAGTAGCTGGCAGTGACAAAGGCAACGTGAGGGGCAGTGGTTCTGAGTTGTATATCCATGTGAACTTGTCAGAAGCCTAGGATTGTTTTGGCCATCAGCTGTGTTAATGTGTATAATTGCTTCTTGATGTTTTCTTAACCTTTGCATGCACTTGTAGTGGCAACTGAAGAGGTTAGTTATGTACACTTCATTAAAAACAGGCTTCTTTGTTATGTTTGTTGTGATTTGTTCTTTCAGTAGTTGTTTAGTTTTATCTATATGCAAAATTATAAATAGAGAATGGCTGATACACAGGTCTTACAGTTTTTGGGTTGTGTGTGTTAAAGAGGACTAAGAATAAGGCTGAAAAACAGTACCTCCTTTTACCTCACCCTGCAGAAACAGTTGCTTGCATGAATTAATTGTAAATGTTCTAGCCAAGTAGTAGTTGATTCTTTGTGGGGCATAGCTTTGATTTTTTTTCTCTTCGCCTTGTTAATTACTTACTTTCTGTTTTGAGTGGGAAATAATCTTTTTGATGTATCCCTGCAGCTGAAATCAGACAGTATGCAGAGCCTTTAAGACAAGGAAAATGGCTATTTATGTTAAAACTCTGCTACTGTATGCTTCTTCATCTACTGGCTTTTCTTTCATCATAGGCTTATGTTGAACTCAGCTTTTTGTTTTTACTTATTACTTATTGTGTTTGTGCAACTGCCTTTTTAAATTAAAATTTTAGTAAAACAGATAGTAGATTTCCTATTTCAAAAAACTAGGAAGCATGTTTGCTAATCACCTCTCAGACTTTATTATTAATGTTAGAATTAATGCTGTACATTCACACTGTTTTAACAGTTGCTTGCAACTTTCTTAAATGGGTGTTGAAACACACGTGACGAGAGTTGTTTTGATACTCCCTCTTTTGTCACGTAAAAATGTTGGCTGAGGCATCCTTGTACATGTTCATACAAATGATGACATTATCTAGGAGTGCATTATCTTTTCTGCAGTTCCATCCTCAAGCCAGCTGTGTCATTGTATTATAGTGAATACTTGTGATTATCTTCAACGATAAATTTGTGACTTGATGCCTGACTTAGAGCTGAGAGTTCCATGCCTGTCTTTCTTGGAATGTCAGTAACGGATTGTCAGCTGTCTTTATTTATTACGAGGTTTCAAGGCTTTGGTTTTTATAGAGATGGGTTTTCTCTTTTTTTTTTTTTTTTTTTTTAATATGGAGACAGAAGCTTTGGCTGCAGATCAATGAACAAAGAAAGAGTTATTGTATTCATAGCTCTAGGAGTTTGAGGGGAAGCCTACTTGAGAGTGTTGAGTTCATGTTGTTTTGTTACAGGCACAAATGATGGAGCATTACTTGGGACGCTCTGTGGCTTATAGTTGCTTTAAATTGCTGCATTTGCTGTTGTCAGCCAGAGCAATGCCTCTTTCAATTTTATTGTTTAAACAAACAAAAAAGCACACTTTCACTTGAAAAGTAGTTACATCTCTCGTGTACAATACTCTTGTCTTCTTGTGAATTGCTCTGTCTGCCTTGTAGAAAAGAGCACTACCTGAATGGGATTCACATCTAAATCCCATTATGACCTTATTAAAGCGTCTCCCACTCCTCCCTGTCTTGAGATTTCAGTGGTGAGGGTCTTTGTGGCATCTTTAAATGGAAATGTTAGTTGTATTTTGGGACAGTGACTGGTGTTATTCATATTAATAAATATTCAAATAAACATTTTGTTGTTAGAAGTGAAACACTAGTTGATAACTTAATAGTGGATATGTATATATGTAATGTGTGCATAACATCATAAGTAACATCAACATAAGTAATACCTTAGAAGTAAGAGCTGGTTTTGGTCAGACTGCTTCTACAGTTCTTCTCCTGTGCAAGCTGCCTCAGATCTGAGTGTAGATGAGGTAACTGGGAAAACACTGGCTAAATGACTAAAGAAAACGGTAGTGTATTTTTCTCTCACTTTAGAAAAGGCAAAATTGAATCTCCAGATACTTCAGGGTGAGGTGATTTATTTGATTGTTTTGGATGGGAAGAGAGCAGAAGTGATGGTGATACTGAGTTTACAAGTGGGTGTAGAATATTAGTATTTTTCACTTCTGCATATAGCAGGAATGTTGAGTTTATGTATTCTTTTACACAAACCATTGAAGAAGGGAGCAGGTAAGAGAAAAAGGTTGTCAGTTACTATTTGTAAGTAGTGTAGGCTTTTCAGAGTCCTACCTTAATGGTTGTATTGTCAGTCTAAAGACTGGGAATGAAATCTTGGCCCTGTTGAAATCATAAGCAAACCTTCCACTGGGTGTTTTAAGGTGCTCATGAGGCACATAATAGGCAGGAACTCTTATGAAATGCTCTGTTCTCGCAGAGCCTGATAGTACATGTGCAAATGAATCTGATACTGACACGAGATAGGCACTATAATGAAAGGGTTATAAATTATAGTATTTCTGTGGACTGAAGCAAAGAACAAGACTGAGGTATTTTGAGGAACTGCAGATCTACGCAAAGTTTTAATGAAATGCAGCAAGTTGAAGAGGAGGTGCAGAATCAGAAGCAAAAAGCAGAATCCATCTAGGCTTGCCTGGAAGAATATGATGGTAAAAAGTAGGATGAACAAACACTAGATAAACTGGCAAAATGATAATGTGTGTATTAGGAGTAAAACGGCACTAGAGAAAAATTGGACTGTTCTGTAAAGGCAGGAAAAGAAACAAATGGATATCGATTACTGCAATGACACTAAAATAAAATTTTATAACTAATTAAAACTGCACTACAGCATGTAATAGAAAGTAAAGGCATGGAAGATATGAAAATCCACACACCATCCATTCATAGTCCAACATGCACACTGGGTTTTAGAGGAGTGTGATGCAGTTAGAGCAAAGCTGTCATTTTTGGTAAATGTTAGAGAGCACTTCTGGAGGGCTTGGGTTATGATCCCTACAGCATAAAGAGGTTGATACTTCTCATAATCATCCTGTCACTGAAAACTTGTCTTTGAAAACTGTTGGAACTGATGTTAAAGAAAATACTGGAACTTCATAAATTTTAAAGGAACCTTCAGATAAGATTGTAATATTTGTGTCTCAATTAGCAACTTCTTTTAATAAGTTTTCAAAATTTCATGGATGAGAGAAAGTCTTGCTATAAGAATGAAATCAGAAAGTCTACAAGAATTATAAAGCTAAAAACTGTGCATGCATTAAAGCTGGAAAAAGTTACATTGAAATTTTTACCTTCACTGTAAGGGGAACAGTACTTTCTTCTTTCTCATTTTCTTTCTAAGTGTGTGGCTCCAGGTTCCTCTCCATACACTGTTCTGAAGACAAAATTTGTCTTCTTGTTAGAGAGTTTTCAGTGGTATTGATCGTGGACATATTAAATTCTAAAATTGGTTCTGTGTTGAAGAAACTATGGGGCTTTTTTGTTCATATTTGGGGTTGGAAATTTTTCCCCTTTTCCCCTTTTTTTTTCATTTTTGCACAAGGAAAATGGAGGCATTGTTGTAGGAAGTTTGGCCTGGTTTTGATGGCAGTAGGTTAAATTTTTTGAAACACAGTTTCTGGAAACACTTTCAGAGCACATCTATCATCAAATTCAAAAGTTGTTGCAGCTATAGATAGGCAGCAGTTCCTGAAATTTAAGCCCCATGATTTCAAGCCAAGATGCATTAAATTGGTAAATTTTGAAATTTTTTTTGTTTAGTGAAAAACCATGGCAGATGCAGAGGTAGAGTCCGTTTCTGCCTGAGCAGCACACATCTGCTTAAGATGGTAAGACTAAGTCTCCTGCATTCACTACCCTTATGATAAGTGAAGCCCTGCTCCAACAGCTCACACTGGCCCCTTCGCTGCCCTGTGCTGGGTGGATACCTGGAGCAGCACATCTGCTGCCTGTGGGGATTGAAGTGTGACTGGGGCTTTGAAGACAGCTCTATCTGTGAAGGAGACATGCTTAATGTTGCAAGGGCAAACTTAATTCCAAGAGCTCTCAACTTCTGCAGTATTAATCTTTCTTAAGCCTGGGGGAGAGCTAGCTCTTTGGTTTTGTTTTGCCTTGCAGAAATATGTTGACAGCCACTGAGTCACTGGTAGATGTCTTTACCTTAGCTGCACCACATGGAGGGTTGGGATCTAATCTGAAGGGACTCAGGAATAGCAGTGGTGACTTGCCACCCCCCATAAGGACCAACCAGTGCATAGGATGAGAAATGTTTCCTCACCAAGTCTGTCTTCTCCAACCCTAGAGATCATAGAACACTCTACTGTTTGTTCTTTCCCTGAGATCTTTGGAGCGAGGAGGGAACAGGCAGCACTGACAGCTAGGGTAGGTCCCTGTGCATTGTCCCAGTAATTTGTCCAGGCACAGTCACTGCTCTCTCAGTCTAGCCCTCTCATATTCAAGTATCTCCAGTCCGTGGTCCAGATTCTGGACTTGCAGTGTTCCAGGTCCCTTGCTTCCCAGTGACCACAGCCCCCTCTATTCCAGTGTTGTGTGAGACTGCAGCCCCTGGTGACTGGATTTATAGCAATATCTGAGGCTCTTCATCCCTCCTTTCTGAATTGGAGGGATATCCCCTGAGGGAATGGCTCACCTGAAGAGAACACAGAGAAGTGTAGTGATGTCAGGCTGCTGAGAAGGAGGGAAGGAAAGGTGCCCTGGCAGTGAGGCTCACTCTCCCAACACACACGCACAAGCTCTGCTGCTTGGAGGTCACTAGTCCAAAGGACAGAGACTCTTTGGCCTGTATCCATCTTGCCTCCTGACCTTGTTTCCTCCTCTCCCCTTCAGCTCTTTCTGCCTTACTACTGTCTCCATTGATTCTTTAATTCATTGTCCCTTTGTCTGGCAAATTCAAGGCAGCCTCCATACACTTTGTAACTCCTCTGAAGAAGCCTTGCCCTGCCCCTCATGTGCTCTGTTTATTCCTCCCAATCTGGTGACATTCAGGTGCTCTCTCTGACTGGTGCACATGCCTTGGCTTTCATGAATGTCCAGTGTCACCTTGGGAAATTAAAATTCTCTGCCTCAAATCATGGTATTCCAGAGGTATTTTCAAATGTTTTATGTGAGAACATAAACCATGTATTTTTCTGTGACCTCATTCTAAGACATTGCTGAACTATTTCTGCTGAATTTTCCAGAGAATTTCAGCCTCAGGCATACATGTGCCCTGGAAAATTTCAGCCTAAATGCCTGAAGTTTGGCAAAGTTTATATGCACCTGAAAGTAGTCTTAATAATGGAAAATGTCAGATTGTTTTAGCTGTGTGGCTATCTGTGTTGTTTATATTTAAGAATTGGATGAAGAAAAGAAAATACTACACTCGAAATTAATTAAACTCGAATTTAAGTAAATGTGGTTATTGGAGATGAGACCTGGAAATTATACCCTGAAACAAAAGATGGTAGCAATGAACAGTGCTGTTTGGCTTCATGGGAATCTAATGGAGAAAGCTCAAGACTTGCTTTGAATGAGGATTTATGTTTAAGAAGAGGAAAAGGTGACGCACAGAACATTAAAACACAGAAATAAACATAGATAAAATACTGTGGTCTATAGGAGGAAATGTAAATTTTCCCCTAGGACACTGTAAGAAGGAATCTATAGTTCATCTGCTTAGCCTTTTTGTTTTTAGTTGAAACTGTGGTGAGAGTGCATGATGGCCTAAAAAAACCACAAAATTGAGAATGGATTGTTGTGGATCAGGTGATCTCAAGTGATTGAGGAACCATTGATTTTGAAAAGTATGAAATATAAATAGTAAATTACCCAGGGACATTTGGTGGCAAAAAATAGAAAGTTCTAATCTGGCTACAGAGCAGGCAAACAATAAAGGGAAAATTGCTGAGTAATACTTAGCCAAAATTAGCAGTGAATGTGGAATTTGCTATGGTAGCAAAAAAGGGCGGTGCTCCTGTGAATGGACATGTCATGTGAGGAGGAGGTTATCATTTCCATCTCCTCAGGTGTAGTCTGCCCATATTCAGAATACTTTATTTGTTTTGGGTGACATTCCTGGAAAATCAGTGGAGACAGTCAAGGAAAAAAAATGAAGTTTGATGGATCTTATTTGCAGTAAGGAAAGAATAATAGTTCATTAAGCAATGACTACTTTGGAAAGGGCATATTTTGGTAGAAACAAAAAAAATAGCATGTTAGTAGTACAAACAGCAGTGATGAGAAGAAACAGGGATGGGAGTGGGAAATGTTAGTTATTGTCATAATAACGATTACATCAGATTACATCAGAATATAATACAAAATAATAGAAAGGACATGAAGAAGCCGTATTACATAGGAGGTTTTAAAATTAAACTATTCAGCAGTACACTGCAGGAAAACACGTGCAAAATGTGCTGCAGGAGGGAATCCTGCTCCTGGTGGGGGGTGGGCTGGCTGGGTGAATTAATAGGTCTTTTTTTGGTGAGGGGGAGCAGGAGAGGGGTATGTGCCATGTGCCAATTTCATAAAGATGAGATTGTGATAGGCTTTTTGAAAGCTTCCCCCCACATTCTTCCATGAATTTAACCAGAACATAGGAATGAAAAAATGGACGTCATATTAACAATACAGGGCTGCACTTCACGAAGTATGGTATTTTTTCTGGTTCAGTTAGTTCTCAGTAATAAAACATGAGAATAATACTACACAATGGTTGACACCTGTCCTGAAACTGTTACAGGGCTTGGTAAGTGCTGCCAAAAAGTCTAAAAATAAAACTTCCCTCCCTTACCTCCCTTCCCCCTCCATCACTGGTTGCAGTTTGGATTTTCTGAGGTCTATTAAGGAAGCAAATAAACTTTCATGTAAAATGTGGGTTATGACTTGCTTTTGATCTGGAAACTTATTAGTGTGCACGAAAGCAACAGGAAAATGCTGAAATGCAGTGTTCTGTATGCACTGCACTTCTTGGAAACTTTATTTTCTTTCCAATTTCTCCTTTTTTTTATGTGAGAGAACAGACATTTTCTCAAGGTTAAGTGGCTTGTCCACTGTGTTTCTCTTGAAATATATGTATGTTTTTATTTTATTTTAGTTTTGTTTTAACGTTAAGGTCAGTGATGCTAATCAGTGTGCAGCAGTATATTTAATTATTTCTTAAGCTGAAATTTTTTGGGCAGATTTCCTGCTTTCTGTCTGTAACAGACAGCCTCATGTTTTAGTGCAAAATATTTTTTAAATTTGTTTGAAGTGGAATGGAAGTCCCAAACTTACTATTCAAAACCTCATCTAATTAATGAGAGAACCCAGGGTATGGTACTTTGCCAGTTTGTACATCAAGTCAATATTTGATGTATAAAGCGTTGAGAAAACACATGTATAATTCGCCGGCAGCGAGCGTGACGATTCTGACCTTTTTCTTTGCATGTTTTAAATCTTCCTTTGCTTGTGTTTGCCAGCAGGGCAGCCCGATGGATCCGATGGTGATGAAGAGGCCGCAGCTGTACGGCATGGGCAATAACCCTCACTCTCAGGCACAGCAGAGCAGCCCCTACCCCGGGCAGTCCTACGGCCCTCCCGGCCCCCAGCGCTATCCCGTGGGAATGCAGGGCCGAGCCCCGGCAGCCATGGGAGGAATGCAGTATCCACAGCAACAGGTTTGTGGAGGATTTTTCTGGGTTGCTTTGGTTTCCCTCCTCTCTTTCTCTTCCCTTTTGATATTCTGGTAATACAGAGGGTGCAAGAGAAAACTCTCAGAAATAAATATTTCTTGTGCAGAAAGGGGATGAAGGACTGTTTCAAAACTAAAAAAATTATGTTCACAGTGTGACTGTTTTCTGAAATCCCTTACAGTTGGGACAGGATTTAGTTTGTTGCCGATATCTTTCTGTAGAGAAAGAAGTATGTCAAATGCCATGAGTTTTCTTTTTGTTTTTCCAGTTGACACCACATAGCCTTGCATATTTTTTGGTTATTTTCTTTGCTGTTGTTGCTATTTTGTTCTTGTTTTTTTAGGGGTTTTTATGTTCTCTTTCTCTCTAGCTTACATACACTTAAATGTAAGATGAAAACCTAGAGCTGACATCAGTACATCAAGGCTAGTGTAGTCCAGTGCATACAAAAGTGTTACATATTTATATCAGCTGTTTGTTGTTGTGGTGGTTGGTTTTCTTTTTTCTCCTCATTTTGATAGGAGTCTGTAGCTTTTCTTACTTTTTTTCTTTTACCAGCTCTTTAAAGTCAGGGGTTTTTTTTTATGTATCAGGATACAGAAAGGTACGGATCTCCTTTTTATCTACTTGGATTTCACCACTGATGGAGACTTCTTGTGCTTTTTTCCTAGCCTTTTTAAGAAGGTCAATCTCAATGTGCATACCATGTACTAAGGAAAATACAGCCGTTTTCAAGAGGGAGAGATAAACTGAGGTTATCAAGAAGTTAATGTTTTGCAAATTTTTTTTTTATAATTAGGGATGTGAGTATAGGCAGTGAGAGCTCTACACCGCCTTGTAAGCACAACTTGATCATTAATGGGAAAGAACATTTGTTTTGTCCAACGGACCAGTCACAGATTAGCTTCTTGTTATGTCATTTATTGTTAAATATAGAAAATAAAATAAAATTTTGGACTCCTGGCAGATAGGTGCCTGGCCAATTCTTGTTGTTACCCATCCAGTAGGACAAGATGTTAATCAGGCAGTTAATTAAATAACAGTTTTAAATATATTATATTATCATTAGCACAAATCTTAATTTTTATTCTCTTCTGTTGTTAAATAGATACTTACTGATAAGGAAGAGATTGTTTAGTTTAGAAATGCCAAACAGTATATTTGGTTGCTAGATTCAGGCAGCAAAGCCTGAATCTGTCAGTTGCAAAAGGAAGGGGAAATCAAATAAAGGAGGCTTTATGTTCCTCTGTGCCTCTGTAACCAAAGTGAAGTTATTAAAACACATTTTTAATTTAAAAATGAGTTATTCTGTGTTACGCGGAGATGAGTGTTGAATTTTCAGTGCATTTGCTAATTGCTTGGTAATTGTAAATTACCCATCAGCAGGCAGTGACCTGGCAGCGCCATTGGCTGCCGGCCCCATCCGTCTCCTCGCAGCGCTGCCGTAAGTGGCGGAGCCGGCCCGAGCACCAGAGCTCTTCGGGGAAAAAGGGACTGGATAATTATGACATTGAATTTTTATTGAACGGACATCACCACCTAGGCATGATTTTGTTTTGGACAGCCTCCAAAGCTTCGTGTGTTTGGTTTGTGAACCTCTAATGATCTGAATCCAGTTCTTTTCATATTGCTCATATATTACCACCTTTCTACAAAGGATTAAAATGCAGGAATGCAGGTTTGTAAATTGAATTGCCAACTTACCAGCTGAGTGGTAAGTTGTCTTTGGCACAGGATGCCACAGTTTGATTCCTGGCTGGATTTTAACTCCTGTGACATGAATATTAAATAAGGAGAGCCTAGCTATGCTTGTTAAAACTCTGTAGCACGTACCTACTTTAGATATCATATATATAAAATACATAATATTGCCAGAAGTTTCAGAAGATGAATCTCAGTACTTTCTGGAAATTGGACTGCTTTACAGTGTCACATTGAATTTATCAAAAGCGCAAGGCACTTCCAAAAACTTGATTGGTTAAAAAATACTGGGCCTTAAACACATACCGTGCTCAGATTTAAGTATCGTGCAGAGATAGCACTGAGTAGATGGATTATGAGGGTGGAAGTGCCACACTGTAGGAAGGGTGGGAAGCATCAATGGGAGAGATTGTTCTTATTTTAAATTATAGTTTGCTGTTGCTCAAAGATAGCTGAGGGTGTCAGCTCTGTTTCCTTGGATGAAACAAGAAGGCTTTTTGTTAAACTGTGAAGATTTTTGAATTTTGAAGAAGACCTTGAAATGTTAAGTCTGGCTCTTTGTCAGCAAGTGTTGTGGCTTGAGGTTAGAACTATGGGACTTGACAGATTTTAACTTGCAGGCTCTGCAGCAGGATGCTGCAAATGAAGAAATAAAGATGAAAAACAACACCCTAAAGATTGAGCTAAAATTAATGAAAGTGGTAGAATTGAAGATAATTGCCTAGATGTAGTTAGCTGGCCTATGTCATATTGCAGCAGAGAATAGTGTGTTCCAGCCTGCAGCCCAGAGGTGGAAGAGCTCTCTCTCAGGAAGTAAGGCCTCTGGCATAAGCACTAAAAGATAAAAGAGGATGAAAGAGATGAAATGGTATCAGGTGCACCAGCCTATGTGTCTGCAGCATGGGTGTCAAGCACAGGCTGCTAACCAGTTTTGAAAGGGGTACCTATGAAATGCTGCAGTCGTTCTCTTACAACTGCTGCTTGGTCTAGGCATGCTTGACACCAAACATGAAGGTGCAAATAAAACCCCAGATTCTCTTGAAATTTCATGTGGAAACTGCAGGATGTTGAAATGACTATGGACAGTATGGGTTATGTTCTGCAAAGGACTGAAGAGAGAAAGCAGAGCAGCTAAGTGGGTTTGGAACTCATCTCTGATGAGGTACCAATGATGAGCCCCAGCACAACACACTGAGCCTTACATAAGGGACACAGTTTGAAATCCAGGCAATCTCTTTACACTAATACAGCTAAAGATAACAGGGTCTGGATATATAAATGGCCATGTAGGAAAGTCAGATTGATTGTGATAAAAGTAATGGTAACCTGAGATTTTTGCTTTCTTTTCTGACAGTTAACAGCAGATATACAGATTTGTCATGTGAAGATGGGTGATAGCCTCCTGGGACAAAGTGCTAAGCAGTTTGAGGAGTGCTGCAGCATTTTGTAAGATTTTGAGGGCATGTCCAGTTAACTCAGTGTGAGTCAAGTAAATATATAAAGCATTTGGGCTGATTTGACACCTATATAAAAGGGAAGGTATGAGAAAGGAAGGTGATACAGAAAGAGTCAAATGCTTAATTTATAGGATTGCAGACTTGGCATAACTCTTGTCAGGATGTATTAATATGGAAAATTAATTACTTAGAAAGAGATTTTTATACTGTTAGGAAGCTTGGGATTTTGTTTCTTTCCCATTCACCTTCAGTGGGAGAGGGGGGAAGAAGGCAAGTGAAAACTGGGAGCAAGATGACCTATGCCTATGTTGTCAGTCTTCATGAATGAAACACAAGTTGCAACAAGGCTTTAAAATGCTGTTCTTGCCTGTAAGTCTTAACACTGCTATCTCATAATCTCATGAACTCTCTCTCCTGGTTTGCATGGGGTGAATGTACGGTTTGGATTGTTAGCGCTCCTTACCCAGGGAATGTATGTAAAACCAGAGAGCAGAAAAATATTCTTTTAGATTTAACTTTCAATTTCTAATATCTTAGATATTACTTGGAACTACAAAGAGATGATGTCAAAATTGAAAATCCTAATATGCAGTGATAGCTAGCACCTGAAAACTTCAGGCTTGATTTTGCAATGCATCTCATTTCTATGAGTGAAATACTATCTGAGTAATAAGATCTGATTGTAACAACAATAATTTGCTTTTCATTTAACTTCTTTTTTGCCTCACACCCTTTTTGGACCTCAGTCAAGCAAGTGATGATGCCATGATCAGTTCCTTCTGGCTTTAGTTCGATTGCCTGCTCAAAGTGTTTTAGTGCTGTGTGCTGTAGGAAAACCTTCTGCTGCTTTGTAAAGATATTTTTGCTAAAAATAAAAAGATCTCAGAATACCAGTCAAAATAGGGGTTTTTTTTCTCACTAGTGGTGTTGCTTTTTCATGATAATAGCATGCAGTATTTTATTTTGTGATAAATTTCATTAAGATTTAAAATCATGTACTTAAAATATTCATTTACAGGTTTTGAAAGTTTTCATCAAAGTTTGAAGACTTGGATTTATGAATATGTTTGAAAGAATTGAATGGTGTGATGTGTCTGTTTAATCAGATGATCATTGCCTAATTGATTTTTTTTTAGCATGCATTAAAATTCCTTGTGTACTTGATGGACTGGAACAACAACTTATTGTGTAAATAGGATCGTGTTGCTATAATGCATAGTAAATTCTTTATGAAAGATATTTGCATGGATATGTACAACAGCCATTCCTAATAGCTATTTAAAATGGAACGTTTCAGTACTGATCATGCAGTTGACTTAGTGCCTTGAGCCTGCTTGAAGCAAGACAAGTTAGGAGGCCTGAGCCTTGGTCTGTAGATATTCAGAGACGTACTAATTCCATTAACCCCCCTTTTTGATATATAGATTAATTTGAGGTGTAAGGAAAATATGCCTGTTGTTGTCTTATATGGCAAGTTTCAATGCAGAGTAACTGTTTTTTTTAAGGGGAAAAAAGTTTTAAAACCTCTAGGAATATGTAGCAAGGATTTATTGTAATGGAAACTGCAAGTAAACCAGAACTATAGGAGCAGCAGTGTGATTACATCATTTAGGAGAGGGTTTACAGTGCCCGTATTGGGTAATGTCCCAGGTTGGAAATGTCGAGTTTACGCCAAGGAAATCAGCTGGTTGTTGCCTTGGCGGATAGAATTCTAAAGCTAGCAAACACACGTTTACTACTGGTTGACTGGTTGTGTGAGTTACTTTCTGAAGTAATTTTAATTCTAAAAGATTGATGTATGCCGAGAAAATGAGGCTTACTGTCATATTTTGCTCTGAACCATTAACTTAAAATGCTGTGTATACATACAGCAAGTACTGGCCTAGTGATTACCTTTTTGGTTCTCTGTATAATTGCCCATAGCACCTGGGTGATACTAAATGCGTTGCAGTTTTTTGCTCGTAAGTAGGTGTTAGCACAATTGACGTATGTCTTGTTAAAGAGAGCAGACACAGAAAATAAGCACCATTTTCAGTTGTCGGTCTATTTTTTTTGCAAGAACAGAGAATGAATCAATGTGATTGAATCTCAAAAACAACCAGCAGAGGACAAAATAGTGAGATGTGTTGCTTTTTGTTAAAGATTGATAAACGCATTTGATGCACACACATAAGAAGGGACAGTGAAGCTTTGATCAGCATGTGCCTCAGAAGAACATTTTTCCAGATTTTTGTTTGATTTACCTTTGGGGTTTTGGGGGCATTTGTTTTTCTTCTAGTTTTGGTATGGCTTCTGTGGTGTATGTGTGTGTTCTATTTGGGTTTTGTTTGCTTGTTTCTTTTATTTTGGTTTGCTTTTTTCACTGGGCATTTATTTGGAGCTGTCACTAGCAGATTATGGACCTATTTGTTATTATTTTTCCCAGCTTCCTGTTCTGTAAAAGAATAAATACTTTTAATTAAAATAATTCCTCAGTAACATTTTATTTGAATGATAGATCTGCTCTCCTGTTGAACTTCTATAAACCTCTAGAAAAAAAATCAGTAAAGTAATTAGAATTGCTGCTTCCTGGAGAATGTAAAGTTTGAACCAGAAAAAGGGACAAGAAGTCATAGCTAGTTGCCTTTCATGTAGGGTCATCTTTAAGAATGGGTCTTTTGATAGTCAAGTGTTAATAATTGCAAAGAAAAGTTGTTGCTCTTTGTCATGTAAAGAAATGGGATTTTTAAATTTCAGATTTAGGAAAATGCTAAGTACTGTGCTTGTGCAGACTGTAGGAAAATGTTTAGCATGATTCTTTCTTTTGGGTATACTAAGCCTCATTGACTAAATTGAAAAAAAGGCTGCTACTTTAGTTCATGGCAGAATAAGGCTTTATGTGGTATTGTCTGCTTTAGAATTATCCCTTCTATTGAGTGTAATTCACTCTATAGAGGGAGGTGAGCACAGATTACAGATAATCACAGAATCAAATTCGACGTAAGTTTGTGGTCCTTATGATAGTTTAGCTCTTCATCTTAATGCTGGTCATCTGAGCTTGTTTACCAAAGAAAATCCCTGAAGTAACGGAATTGCATTATTATGGTAAATAGAAACATTTCAGTAGCTTCCATCATTCTTTGAAACAGTGCAGAAAAAAATGTAGGTTGAAAAAGGAAAAGAACTGATCTTTCAGCTGGTGAGAGATGGCTCGGAAATGAGACTGGGTCAACATTTTTATTTGCTGAATTACCGTGTAATGATGTTCAGTAAATGCTAATTTTTACGTCCAAACTGGAGTAGGAGGCAGACAACATTTGTACAGAAAGTGTGTAAGAATGATCAATGTATTATGACAAATGAAATGTATTTTTGTTACTGCTAAACGATTGTCATTTAGCTGCAATATTTAATAGCTGTAATCACATTTGTTGTTCTGCTTGGAAGTGGGGACATTAGAGAGGAAAACATGCAAGCCCTCTGTGTTAGTGTTCTGAAAAAAGTTGCTGTTTAAAGAAGCAGTAGCTTTTTTGTTATTGGGAGCTTGGTTTGCTAGCAGAATTAGCTGTCAGTCTGTACTGGAGTTAGGCAGGAAATAGATTTGGTGATCAGGAATGGAGAACAGAGAGCCATTTGCTGCTTCACTAGGAAGGTACAAAATCACTTACTTATGAACAGCTTATTTTACATGGCAGCAGGAGACATGAGTTTATTTACATTTTAAGTAAAATAAGCATCTTGCTGTAAGAAAAGGCTGCTGCGTTACTCTGTTCAACAGCTGCCATATAATGACTGTGCCAGGAGGGTTTTAAAGTGTAGGTAAGGAATAATTGACTGTTCCTCTTAATATTATAGTCATAGTAGATTTTTGTTAATAATATTAATCAAAGAATAATTGACACTCAAACGGTTGAAATTATGTCCTGACCCATCATGTATGTATTCAAAATGATTTTTTAAACCATATTGTAACTGTATTTCCCAATATTCCTGAGGGAACTCAGATTTTTTTTTTCTAAGTTTTTAAGATCATGGTATGAGTCTCTCAGAAGATGCTATCATTTGTCTGTAAATTTGGACTTGCTCAAAGGAAGCAAGGGAGGCAATAGAGTATGCTTTTTTTACAACTAGGGAGTATGTTTCCCACAGCTGAAAATAGGGCTGAAGATAAGGGGAAATCAGTGGGAAATTTGCTGTGGCTTCCTTGGAACTACAGTTTCACTTTGGGGCCATGTTGCTGGGGTTGAGTGACTTGTCTTCAGTTGATATCAGGGTAGGCAGAATTAATTTGCTAAGTTAATTGAGATTTTCAGAATGAGACAGGTCAGTACCCTTCACTCTGGTCACCCTGTGACAGAGTCAGGTAGTTTTCTTCTTGGAGCAGTAGGCCTTTCAAAAAATATCTGATGTTTTAGTAGTTGAAGATTAGACTCCTATTGCTAGCAGCAATTTTTATTTTTTTATAGACTAAGATTTATATTAGATTTTGCTTCAGCAAAACTTGTGCACAAATTACAGTGGGAGAGTTAGTACTGGAAAAAAGCAAAAGTATTTTCCATACCTTTTTTATCTAGTCAGTCTTAAATTACATGGGTTCCATGCAGTACAATTCAAGCTTGCTCAGTAACCTCCTTTAGTTTTGCATGTTTTATCATTTAGCACATTAAGACTTTTTGTGGGAGTAGATGAGATATAAAATATTTTTTAAAAATCTTAAATATATTTGAGACTATTTTAATTCTCTGTAGATATTTTTTTCTAATACTCTTGTTTGTTTATATATTGCATTGCTCCTTACAACTATTCTAACTGGGCACATCTAAAAATCCTAATGTAAATACTTTAAGCTTTTGGTGTTTTGTTGTTTTTCAAGATGGATGAAAGAAAGATTTAAGAACTTAAGGAATAACTCAAATCTACAGCTCATGCAATCTCTGTAGGCTTTTATTCTTCAGCTACCTTGGGTAACCCCATTTTTGGGTACTTCTGGTACTTGTTCATTGCTTTGCCTGAAATAGAAAAAATGTGTTAAATGCTTTCATCCTTGCCGATAACGTATTTCATTTCTGAATCTTATAAAGTCTTTTGGGGGTGTGGAAGAGTACCAAGGAGAAAATCAGCGTCTGTTTTATTTCTTTGTGCACTCCATTTTTTTCCCTCCTCTTCTGAATATTGTTTCTTAGTAATGCTTTTTGCATTTGAGTGTAAGAGCAAGACACATACCAGGTAATAAACAATTCAGTGACTGGACATTATCAGAAATCATATTTGAAACTTACATCCAAATACACCTTTAGGGAAAGTAAGTGGATTTAGTTTTGGTATGTACATCAGAGGGTCAAATTACTTGTTTGTTTCTTTCACAGAAAAGTGATAAAGAGTTTCTGCATATTTCTCGGCAAACTGTGATATACCTTGTCTTTTGAGACAAGAGTGCAATCAAAATAAACAAGGTTCATATAGCCACTTAGAGAAGATGTTGTAATGAGTTAATTATTTAAGAAGTAACATTAGTTATCTGGAGTCTATATACACGTGTGTTTTACAGGCCATGTTGGCAAGGATGTGCTTTACAGGACAGGTTAGCGGAACCACCTTGTTCTTCCCACAGGATTGTCTCTCTATTTTGTGTTCAGCAAGTGGTGCTTAATAGCAACAAGCAGCTAGGAGTCCGTGCTGAGAACAGACTGAGCCTGTGCATGGACAAAGCAAGCAGGGCTGCTCAGCAAGGACCTCTGCTTTAAGCTGCTCCTGCCCCTCCTCACAAACTCCACTGCTCACCACTGCTGTCTCTGTAACTTTCTGAGCTGGCAGCACTGAAAATTGGCACGTGTTTTGACTCTTCTACTGTACTGGGGAATGTTTTAAAGGACAGATATGAATTGACTGGTTTGTGTTTTCTATTGGTTTCATTTTATTGCTGGTTGGCAAAACTAAGGAAAATCAGAGGCCAAAATATCCCCCCGCAGGTTTGGGAAGTGTGTACTTAAGAGATTTATGGCCCTTTTATGCTTGGAAGGTTATTCTAGGGACAAAACTATTATTTCTAAAATGAACCTTAAGTCCTGCAGAAAATTATACTTTAGACCTCATGTTCACACAAAATCCTACCTGATGTTGGAGAGCAGGCAGGTGGGTTTTTAGTCCTCTGAGGTGATGCTGTGAGAAATTCCATGTATCCTTCTCAAACTGAAGATTGTTTTATGACCTGAGTAAATTTGCAGTCTTGCAGCAAGTTGTGAAGAGTAGATTCAGTAAATGCCAAGATTGTGTGGGGTATTTGGCCTTTTCTGCTTTGATTTTATACATCACAAGAAAAATAATGGGTTTTAGTATTCCTTTAGGCTTGTAACACCAGGGTTACAAGAGGAGCATAACCACAAAAAGTAACTGAAGAATATCCAGGAAAAGATCAGATATACTTTGGGGGTATTAGGTGTAGGCTTTTCTTTCTTCTTTCTCTCTTGTGTTCTGTCATCCCATTTTTGTCTTTCACATGTAGAACTGACTAAAAATATACTCCTATTCTTGGCATGCATTAATATCCTGTAAAGCAGAATAAAACCTTGACAAAATACCAGAACCCTGTGTACATGTGAGTTGCTGTGTCTTTACTGGAGTTGCTTTAGACCTGCTTGCAGCAGCTTTCTGCATATCTTTAAAAAACAAAAAAAAAAAGTCAAAAAGAGTTAAAGAGCTAATCTGGTTGTAAGACTGCTGTTTATAGGAATGTGGAAAGATCTGTATTACGTGTAGTGTTGTGCTTAGTGAAGAAAACATGTTTTTACTTGAAAAGTATTTTTAATACATGGACCTGATGTTATGTATTACAATTCCAGACAGAGGCAGGAATGGCTGTGTCCTGAATTCTTTCAGGTAATAAACTTAAGTGATCTCAGTATTTTAATAAATATTTGCTGAAAGAAAGGAGAGCACACTTTGGCATTTGATGTTGATCTTGTAGTAATGAAATACTGCAAATGATAGGGTTTCTTATTGCATTGTGGTTTTGTTGGGTACTTTTTACTGTCTTAGAGATGCTACATTTCTATTTGCAATACCAAATGGTAATTTCTCTGGAAAAGGTGGGTGCAAATTCTTAAGTGAGAGTTTGTTAAAGGCATGGAAGGGAGCCTGGGACTAGTAGAAAAGCAGTATTGTCAGTGCTAGCACTGATTGTACCAGGAATGATCATTTGCTTCCTGCATGTCAATAAAAATGCAGGAGAGCACCTTTCTTGACACACGGGTTGCTGAAACATCAGTGCTGTCTTTTTTTGTAATACTCCTGTGGATGTTTTTGCACAAAGTGGTATCTGTCAGAGCTTGAAATATTCTTGCACAGTTTCCTTTGAACAGGTAGCACAGGACAAGTTCTAGCACATAGCTGCTTGACATGGGGCCGCCTACTGCAGGGAAGGAATGCCTTGCTTACATACGTCTGACTGATGTGCTGAGAACTTTGCCAGTCGTTTTGCCAGTTACATACTGGGCTGTAAATAATTACTGAACTTCCATTTTGAATCACAGATTTTTTTTTCCTTTTCTCCCTCCCACTTTAAAGTAAAACGGTAGCAGTGGGAAATACTGGGAAATACTTTAACACTTTGTGATTACCCTGGAGATGTTTTTACAATTAATATAACATAAATCTGCACATCTTTATTGCTATGCCATGTTCATTTTTGAAATACAGCATTTGTTTTCCTTTCGTTGCTTTCACTAGTACTGTTCATCTAATAACCACCTGCTGTGGGGTGTGTGAAATTACGATGGGAAACAAATATTGTGAATGGTTCACCTAAAAGATGCAATAAAAATACTAAGACTTAATATTTTCCTGAAAAAAATGCACTTTCTTTGTTATTTTCGTATACCTGATAAGAGATTGCAGGTGAAATTTGAACAGTGGTTGAAAGCAGCATAGTCCTGTTTTTGCACACTTGCTGGAGTTCTTAATCTATGCTGTTAACATCTTGGTTTCGAAATTGAGATATTCAGATATCAGGTTTTGATATGTTGTGAAAATCCCAGTTGTGTTCAAAGAAGATAGAATGAATTGGGCAGTAGGACTCCTTCAAAGGATGTGAATTCATTCTTGTCCCATAATTTTTCCTACGGTTGAAATCAGTGTAAGTGCTTATTGGAGCAAGCAACATACAGCAGTGTATTTGTGTGCAGTTGCCTTGAGGGATTTTTCTTGTCTTTTTTTTTTCCTTAAAATTCCCTGTCTTCTGGCAACTTTCTCTGTTTAGTTGAAAGTGAAGTGAGCCTTGCAAACATATTTATCAGCTGAGGCAGAGGTGTATGTTTGTCCACATTGCTATGTTAATACCGTTTTTTACACTATATTTACTCGTGGAAAATTAAGTGAGTAATGAAAGCCTGAAACCTTTTTCTGGGCAGAGGTATTATGGATGCTTGGTCAGTCTTCTGCTTGCTCTCCCTGCTGGGTGAGGAAACCATATTGCTGGGGGGTCTCCCTGTTTGTGTTCAGGAAGGCCACCACTGGCCATTAGCTCTCCCACTGGCATACGGGATTTTTAGTGAAATTTGCCTAAGGTTGTGCTATTCGTGCCGGTTTTGCACTTAGCGCTGCGCTTTCCAACTGGGGGCACAGAAGGCCTCCCATTTGGGTGGAGGAGCAAGTTTGCCAGCTCTTCCTGTGGCAGCCTCTCCCTTCGTGGAGTTATTTAGTAGGAAATTGCATCTGTCTCAAAGGCCTCCCCTTCTGCTTGTGAGATAGTCAAGGTAAATGTGGTGACAGTAGGGCTGTGGGAAAATCTGGACCTGTATTAACAAAAAATACATCTTGAAACGGCAGTCATTTGGATGGAGGTGTGTTTTGATAACTATTAAGAAAAGACTTGACCTGTGAAAATAAGTGTACAGATGCAAATCTTAAAAAGTTGATAATCTTTCTCCTGAACAAAGCTGATGATGATATGTGGCTGACTCTACTGTGTTTTAGTGTCCTTGCCTAGACTTGTCATACCTTTGGACACCCTACAGTACCACTGACTTAGAGCTGAAATACTGGATATCAAAGCAGTAGTTGCTTGAGAAGATGTTGTTGCTTTTTTTTTTTTGGTTGTTGTTGTTGGTTGGTTGGTTTTGGTGGGTTGTTTTTTTCTTTGAGAACAAAATTACTACCTCAGAAATGTCAAGGTAGCAGAAATAAGCAGAGTACTGTGGGATTGGAGAACTCTGAAGCTGTGAAGCTTGAACTGTTCTACTGACCAGAAAATATACCTAGACTGGCTTTTTCTGACATGAAGAAGAAAAGAATGGCTCACACACTTGATGCTGTAGAGACTCCCAGAAGATGATTACCGAGGGATGTTCTGAAGAATCAGAACATCCCATGAGGTAGGAGAAAATCCACTTTTTCCATTCAGTGCAAGAAACCTAGCACCTCTCTTTTTCTCATTCCCTTTCCCTAGCTGCATTTGGCTGTCCTGTCAGTCAGCTGTGGTGGAAGAACTCACATGAGTGAGGGTTTTGATGCTAGTTGCCAGGAGGCAGAAGTTTTTTAAAAGCCTCTTTAACCAGGGGTTTGGATCAAAAGGCCTTCCTTCCAGATAAGCAGTACAGAAACAAAGGTAGGATAATAAACAAGAGAAGCTGAAATTTCTCATTTACAATTACAAATTTTATCTGCTTGGTATTACTTGAAATCTAGTGGAAAGGTTCATAGGATTGGAAGGTTAAAATAAATGGTTATAACCTATTTAGAGAGAGCTGAATGGATAGAAGGGGAAGGAAAGTAGTACTCTGTATCAATGGTGGTATTATGTATTTCTGAGTAACTGAGTGCTCATAAGCAAATGATATTCAACACTTGTGAGTTGTTGTCTTGGCAGAGAAGGCAGGAGGTGAGGGTGCTAACCAGTACCTGCTGGGTACCACTGAAGTGAAGTAAAAGCAAGATGACCTGTCCCTCAAGAATGTTACTTGCACTGGGGAGAGAAGTGGCATACAGGGACTGAACACCACCTCCTGCAAGCATTGAAACCTTCAGGAATTTCTGTTAAAAACTGGTCATGTACATGCAGACAGCAATTTGGAAAAACATTATATCTGGCACTGCGGAATTCAAAAGCAGATTAAGAAGAACTAGTCACAGAAGTAAATCAGTGGTTTTTTTTACTTGAAAGGACCATAGCTTGATTTAATTAAGTTGTATGCAGAAAGAATTGAGCTCAAATAAGCAACAATATAAAATCCATGAGCATGAATGCATATCGATGGATTGATATATTGTGTACATACACACACGTCTGTTGCTTTCAGAGGGACAGCAGCACAAAAGATGGGAATGGTCATGAGCTGAATCCCTCAGTTGGAGGGATTTTTTTTTCTCTGTAGATGATGCTTGGAATGGCTTAAAGGTTTTTTTACTGAACAAGTAATTGAAGAAAAAGTTAATACTGTCCTGCTGTTCTTGTTTCCAGCATCTGTCAGAATTTTATAACTAGAAGCTTCACTTCTTGAAGCAATTTCTTGTTTTGTTTATAAAGAATATTTTGAATGTGGATCAAGTTTATTTTTAAGTGGTTTCTTTAAGTAATGAAGACCTGGTTTAAAAGGAGTAAAATTCCTTCAACTATAAATGAGCACTAATTATGAATTTTAAAAAATGATCTGGTAAGAAAGAAATGTTCTGTTTGCCATTTTTATAATGTAATAAGCATGTTAAACTTAAGCACTGAATAAATATTTGTTTAAGCACCTAATTGCTTAAATAAGTGCATGAGGACATTAAATACATTTTTCTGGTTAGCAAAAAGACTTGCCAAGTATAGTGTGAAAAGCTAGAGCTAATAATAAACTGAAACAGAATAGTTACCAATCAGTGAGACTAAGCTTTCCTTTAAAATAATTAAAAAAAAAATGCAACACAAGATCAAAATGCATTACTCACACCACATTTTCTTGTTGCCAATTTAAATGAAGATAAGACCATACTTATAGAGAATACTTTGGTTTTAATAAATCCATTGTGATCTATGAACTAAAATGTGGTTCTCACTTACGGGATATCGCTTTCTTCTGGAAACGCAGTGACAGAAAGCTTTGAAGGTCATGGTAGATAATCCATGAGTTGAGTGCAAGTTCTTTGTGCAGTCCTGCAGTTTAAAAGCATTAATATGATATTTGGCTGGGTAAAAGAAAGTGATACTGGCAAACTGAATCTGGGTTTTGGTCCCTCAAAATGGCTAATAGAGATGGTGCTCAGATACAGAGTTCAGACAACTGTAGTGAACTGGAGAGTGTGGTCGATAGTAAAAATTCCAAAGAACTGAATAACCTTTTAGGTTAAAAGGAAGTGATTTAGGTCTCTTGGCCTGAACCTGTGTATAACTGAATACATGGAACAGAAGCTTTAAAGAATTTTTCAGGGCTATTCTTTCACAGACAAGGAAGGCCCATCAGCTGGAGAGCTACAGCCATGTGCAAATGTTGTGTAAGGCTTGCTATGCCCTTCAGATAACTCAAAAAATCAAAATAACCCCAAGAGATCTGAAAATTAACATGGTCTTTAAAGTATTGAGTGACATGAATACGAAATCACTTTCCTTCTGCCATATTGCAATCAGAGCATTTGTTTTTCTTTCTGTAGTGAATCACGTTCCAACAGTGTGGTCAGTTTATTAAACCTGCACCACATTGTTAGGCCTTCAGAAACCAGAAGCTTTAATTACTAAAAAACCTATGTGCTCTGGTTCCTAAGTTCGTAAAAGTGAGTGCTTTTTGTGGAGGTGGGTTCTCTAGGCCCAAGATGTTTGCCATCAGGAAAGTAACTTAAAATGAATGTAGAAAGTTTGAAAATCTCTTCTGGAGATGGAAGGTATTCTTACTTTTCCTGAAATACCACATGTAAACGGTAAGAGTTCAGAAGACACAGAAATGGTGTTTTGTGTCTCACTTGGAATCATGGGCAGAATTGCACCTGCATCCTGCAGAAAAGAAACCTTATTTTGAGAGGGCAGCAAGCTGGCAGGCCAGGCTGTCGGCTGCCATGGTCTCCACAACAGGGTAAGCCTGGCTGTGAGAAGTGCTGACCCACCGTAGCTGATAGGGAGGATTTCTGAACAGGGCACTCATTGAATGGGACACAGAAAAGTTTATCTCCTGAATTTGACTTCATCCAACTCTGTAAAGCCCATTTAAACAGTGGAGGTCTTTTTCCTTTTAGCTGTTTATATCCCACTGAAGCTTACTGAGAGTTTCTGCAAGGAAGGGAGTTCAGGTGTGGACTTTGCAAGAGACACTTCTGGAGAATGATTTTTGCATTTTTTTGTGTTCGTTAGCCATCATCTTGATTCTCAGGCTTGTGAAATCAAAAACACAAATAAAGCAAAGATTACCTTACTAGTTTCCTTGGGAAAATGTATACAAGTGTACCCATACTAAGCACACTGCCATGTATTTGTTCTTGTCTGCCTTGGCATGCTTTGGGAGTAAGGGTCTTAATACAGATTGATTAACACTTTACTTTGCAAAACTGACCACAAGGAAGCAAATTTAACAAATTCATAACACTATACAGTAGATTGAAGTGAGGCTTAATAATAACAATTTAGTCTGCCTCTATTAATAGCGAGGAAGTGTCTTTATTTTTTTTTAATACCAGGAAGCTGTGTTACAATACACTCAAGTTACTTTTCAACCTCTCATTCTTCTAGAAAATGAACAGTTATTACCAATTTCTATGTCAAATCTTTATTTTAGACATTTTGGGGGTATTTTGAAGAACAAATTAAACTTAAGACACTATTTATTAGAATTTTCATGTAAGTTTTGCATTTAATAGTCCAGTTTTCTTTCAGATTTTGGTAAACCTAATGAAAATGTAACTGTAGTTATATATTTATGATAATTTCAGTTGTATGTGCTTTTAGGAATGCTTGTATATTACATACTAATGAACAAATGAGATAACACTTCAGAATTGGAATATAGAAAGAATCCTAGTAATTAGGATGCTTCAGTGCAAATTTTGACTCTGCTGCTGAACTGCTATGCAAATTTATTATAAAATGCATGATATGTGCAAATAAATGATAAAATATCTACCCAGTGCTGCATATTAGTAGTGCTTTATCCAAATAATGTTTACTGAGCAGAAATTGTGTTCTTGCAAAACATGGGAGTGAAATCTCAGTTTTCAGTGTGCTGGAGTTGTAGCTTGCTTTGAACAAATCTGCTCTTGCACATCAGGTGGAAACACTTTTGCTGTAGATGCAGGAATTAATTGCTTTTATCTCAGCATTTAATTCGATCTTGCTTCCCCCCCCTTAATACAGTCTTGAAACGGTTTCTGTCTCAGTTGATGTGAATGTGCCATATTTCCATCATGAGAATCTGCTACCCTCTTGCACTGGGGCTCCAGATTTGTTCTCAAGAGCAGTGGGGTTTGCTGTGTTGTTTGCCAGCTCAGGCTTAATTGGGTTACATCACAGGAGAAGGTCTGGAGATTGGATGGGGAAGATCTTCCAAAATGAGTATGAGTAGAGGAAGCAGATACCAACAGAGATGTACTCAAGGGACCACATGGCCAATGCAAAGAGTCAAGTAGGCATCTGCAGGAGTGTAGGACAGTGGGGTACAAAGCTGGTGGGACTGCACCAAGAGGAATGTTGCAGTGACTAACCTCAACTAATGAGAGCACACATAGGATATGTAGCTATTCAGGCAGGGGAAACTGTTATTTTAAGTGCTGTTGCTCTGCATGAAGCATCATGGCTTTGGAATAATTAACATCAGGATTATTGGGGTAAGAGTGCTCAGTAGTTTATTCAGGCACAATTAGTTTTATGTTTTCTTCCATGGTTTACATGATGTTACTGGATCCCTGCAAGATCAGAATACTGCAATGGGCTGTGTATACATGTAGCTTGTTAAAATAGTACTGTAAAAGCAGTTTCAGAAGTTTTATTTCGGTGGGCAAACTGGTGTGTTTTTTCCTTAAAACAGCTTAAACATAACATTTGCAACAGTTTCCATTTAGTTGTCAGGTGTTGGTTGTCACTTTTTAGAATAGAACAAAAAAGAAAAGATGACCACCAGAAAAACATCTTGGCCTACTGTATCGCTGAGGAGAACTGTGAAAGGGGTGTGTGTGGACATTCCCTGCTGCCAGCCATACTGGTGAATAGTAGATACTTGAAAACAATTCACTGTGTGTTTCTGTCCTTTCTCTTCCATCTGGTCCCAGTGTTGTGGAATTTTGTCTTGGATGTACTATACACATGCACGTATACATAACTATATTATGTATACACATCCATGTATGTGGTGGTATGTAGCTGTCCACATCCAGAAACATCCTGATGGCGTGGATTCCTGGGCAGTCGTAGGCAACCCTCTCAGTCACAGCACTGGCTGTTCTTGGCCCTGTCAGATGTAGTGATGCTTTAAATCAGGGATTTACCATGACAATTAAATACAGAGCATGTATAGCTCACAAATCCCCCTCTGCCATGACCCCAGATATTGATTTATTTGATTGGACAGTTGGAAGACTATTCAGAATTATCTGTGGAGCAAGCAGCATTTTGAAACCAGTCTTTATTAACATTAAAATGATTTATTTCTCCTTATCTTTAAAATAACTTGGAGTTTGAGTCTGACATTGCATAAATCTCTAGGTAGTGGTGGGCGTTTGAACAAATTTTATGCAGTCTGCTTATTCACTTAAAATTTTCACAGCAAGTATTCAAAAGCTACTTCATTTGAAAGGACAGAGTTTTTACAGCTTACTGGGCTTCAGATTTAATATCAATGAACTTTGAAAGCTTTTGCCAGGACAAGTGCATGCATCTTTGTATTGCTCCACAAGTTGGTGGTTTAGCTGAAAAATAAATCGTAAATGTCAGATCTGAAGAAGGGCTTGTGTGACTGTAAATTTGTGTGTGCAGTGGTGTTTTTCTTGCTTCCAGCTACGTTGGTTAGCCTGGTAAGATGCTCTCTCCCCCTCCACAGGGTTCACTTTATTTTTTCCATGTATAGTGTTATTTGTTTATTTATGTATTTATTTTTAAGTATCGTTTGCATTCCGGTCTAAATGTGCTTGAAAATTACCATCTGCTCTCCTGCTATTTAGATAGGGCATGCTACGACTGAGGTGAAGAGCTGTCACATCAAATATTTTCATTCTAGCTTTCGCACCTTTGATATCAAGTTACATAATTGCAGTGCAGGACCATTTCCAGGGATTCCTTCTTTTCTTTTTAACCCTACCATTCCTCCTCCTAGTCTTTACTGGATTTTGCTGCTTTTTGAGAGTGTTTCCAGTGCTGATGCACATTTGTGAGTCCTAGGAGAGGAGGGTTCAGCCCCTCAAGAAGAGCTTTTAGTAAAATGTTGAAATTAGTGGAATAAGCAGGAACATAAAAGCAGAATTTGCCTATTTATTGTGAAAAATGTTTATGTGCAGATAAAACAGGTAGGAGTAAGGTGATTCTGGGCTTGGTTGTGTTTTTTTCCCTTTTGTGTGGTTGTTTCTTTTCTATTTTCCATCTTTCTTGTCTTTTCGCAAACAAAGTAAAATACAAATGGGTCAATGACATACACAGAATGTATTTCCTGTAATATTGAGGTTTAATCTACCTGTGCTTTGGTGAATTTTTGTTTGATTCTATTTTTCCTTAGTTTTTGTTTTTATTTTTATTTTTGTTGGGTTTGCTTGGCCTTGTAAGTTCAAGGAGTAGGGGAGGTGGAAACTGCTCTCAAAATTAGACCATTATAAAAATGAACAGATCATCTGTATTCATGCTGACAGTCACTTTGGGTTGAATGGGAATAAACTGACAGAAGATGGTGTTTGGAAATGAAACATGACGGGAAAGCAGTTAGCACAAACTGCCCAATAATTTCTCATAGTCAGGAAAAGAGTGCCATTATAGAGCAGGGGTTGTGCCAGTAAAATAGCTGTAAGATAAATTAATGGTTTTGCAGTACCAGGCAGTAAATTTGGTGTATGTCATCTACCTCCTCCCCAGTGGTTAATATGGTAATGGGGTGGGTACTGGAACAGGCACCAAATTCCAAGTTCTGAATCTTCTGTGAGGTGGAGTTTATTACCCAGCTTGTTTTGTCCCATCTGGACCCATTGGGACCCATTGGGGTCCAGGTGGGACAAACTGGTGTTGGCCACCCCCTGGGTGAGACTCCCCTGTCCTCTCTGTGGGGTGGCAGGTATTTCCCTTGTGTGCTTCCCAGTCCATCCTCTTCGCTTTTGTAGAGACTAACAGTGGTCTTTTGTACAAGGTTTGGGGTGGTTTTTTTTTGCTTCTGCTGCTGAACCAATGGATTCAATAAATGTAATTAATTACTTTTACGTAGGGGTTTGTGCATTCTTGTGATGTACATTGGAGGGATCTTTGCTTTCACTGACATCTGAGTGGATCTTTTCTAGCACCAGTGGACACTGTGGAGACTTTAGTGGCAATTTGGTACTGCCAGAGCCTCTGTGCTTATGTGGTGTGGGCATCTCCCTGCTCCATCCTTAATGCAGTTCAGGTAACTTGAGTTACCTGAGCTTGAATAGTGGGATGGAAGAGCCAGGCAGTGGGACATGGCTGAGGTCATGAAGCTCAGCCAAACTATGGGGATGTCATGGGGGTAAACCATTTCCCCCTAAGCACCCCTCTTTTAATTTCCTCACTTAACCCATAAAACCACACAGGAGAGATGCTTCAGCTGAAGTTGGGCTGTTAGTCATGATCAGAGTGTGTGGGATCAACCCCTGGTGTGATAGCTGTGACTCCAGGCCTGGAGAAAATGCACCTGTCTCAGATGGCATCATTCTTACCCCAGGCATGTGTGTGCCATGTGCAAGCTTTCCCTTACAGTCATAGATAGGACACTCCCTGTCTGTAGAAAGCTGCTCCAGAGTGCCGCATCACAGGTGCAGTTTTAAACTCAGAGAGGAGAAACAAACTTTTTTTTTTGATTGATCCTGTTGTCTGAGCTACACCAGAGGGTTTTGGTACTGTTTGCTGGTGCCACTTCATTATTTGAGCTTGTGTTTAATTTCTTCTGTCGGACAGCTGAAGCATTTTGAGGACAGTGGAAACCTAGTAACATACCCTTTTACTCTGAGGTTCTGTGGTACCATAGGGAGTTGTAGAGGGCATTGCCAGAATTCATCCCAGAAGCAGTTAATGTATTTGAAGTATCACCTTGAGTTTGTTCTTCCACAGGAAACCAAAAATATTCAGCTTCACTCAGTTGATTAATTCCTTACTTCTTTTTCTGCAAGAAGAGTAGAGCATGGGAAAAAATACTTGTCCAGCCACTAAAAGCTGGAAACTGCACAGCAGAGCTAGGTTTATGTTTTTTTAAAACTTACCTGCCTCCTCTTAGCAAAGACTCATGTACTTCAGGTAAGTGAATGGGCTGCAGAGTACATCGGGAATTGTAGTTTTGCAGTGATTTGTGCTCTGAAGATTAATAATCTTACAACCCTCAGAGGGAGGTAAAGAGAAGATGTTCTCAGACAAATTGTTATCTTGTATTTCAAAAATGTGCTTTGAGCACTGAGCATATCTTCATTTCATCCCTTCAGTTTTTACCTTGATACCCTTAGTAATGGCAATATTTTAAACATCTAGGCTTGTCTTTTTCACTTCATCCCTCCTTGGTTTTCTGCAAATTTTTGGGGTTGTTCTGGAGATGTTTCATTTATAAGGCAGTTGTGTTTTTCAGAAAACTATTTTTGAAATACAAAACTTGAGGAAAAAATATTAAAAATTACCTTGGTTTTGTAACCATGTAGACATGCACTCTGCAGATTGAACAAATAAGATATTAGACTTTTATGTTTGAAGAGTCCTGGCAATACCCTAATAACAGTGTTTTAAAAATAATTTAGTTAGCCTGTAACTTTCAGATAATTTTTGGCTTTTCTCTGCAAGTGGTTTCAGTAGCTTTTGTTATAAATTTATTGAGTTTCTTAAATATTGGTTTTAGTTCAGCCACTGGAATAAGTTGTTACTCAAGAGCTTAAGTAGGCTGAACACCCAAATCCAGTTAGTAGTAAGAAGGTGAACATCTTTCTTCTTCACCCATTACTTCTCTGCATGTACACCAGGGAGCTGCAGAGGTTTTCATGGCTCACTGAAGAACTACAAATTCTTTATTGTTTCTGTGTTTTTAACACATACTTAAAAGTGGCTAAGAATACATACAAGTACTTAGAAAAATGTAACTTTAGGCTGGTTGGCTGAACCAAAAACTCTTGCTGCCTTACTTATTTTTCCTAACACCTTTCACATCCCTTAAGGCATGTTATGACTTTGAAAACAGGATTATATATGTGCATTGACTACCCAAGTGCTTAAAAAACTACAGTATGCTAGACGCATTACAACATATTTGGAAGAAAGGAATTGGGAAAAAACACTTAACAAACTCAATTGGTAGGAAATGATAGACAGAATGTAACTCCATATAGGGAGAATTTGTTTCAAAGAGTTGAGAGTAGGTGGTGGGCTTCATTGCTCTGCCATAGATTTGAACGAAAGTTTTAATATGCAGTCTCTACTGTGGTAATAATATCTGTCAGCTTCACTGATATATTTTATGCATCACTGTGAATTACTTAAACATTTTCAAATGAAGGACTAATTACTAACAAAATTCAGTAAGGATGTCTGTGTTAAGTATAGATCTGTATGTACGTATTTAATGTCTTGGATGTTGGAGTGATTTTTTTATGCTTCCGAGATTCTCTTAAGCTTTTTCTGCTTTGCATGATGCAAAATACAGTGTGCATCAATCACATTGCAGTTATATGGCACTTAGCTGGTGTTACAAATCTGAGTCAGACTTGGGCAACTGTGGGAAACAGTTTCCTTAGTTTTGGATAGCTTTCTGTTCCTTGCAGCACATTGTTTCCAATTGGATCTCCTGCTTTCTCTTGGGTCAGTCCAGTACCTTCCTAATTTTCATGAAGCTTAGCAGTTTTTCGCTGAATAGGTGGGAGACTTTTGGGGTCTTTTTCTATTTGGGAGGGAAGGGAGAAGGCTTAGTTTTCTGTAGGTGCAGTGTGCTAAAATGGCTCAGCTCGTCACTAGGCTGGTGCTGAAGCCATGCAAAAAAAAGTAGGGAGTATGTGCCAGGAGGATGGAGAGGAGGTGAATCTCTGGCACTCGGCAGTTTGATCAACTTGCTTTGTTCCATTGCCACCATCAGAATAACTTAAAAATAAGACATAATTGGGAAATTAAGGCTCATGTCATTGAGCAAGGCACCTCGATGGCTGCAACTGGGTCTGCCAAAACTCTGTGGCAATGCTTTGTGCTCTTCTGCCCAATGGTCCCATTTTGGACCTAATAAATGTTTAAAAGGAATTGATAAGTTTCCATTATTTTCTCCTAGTTTTACAGAACAGAGTTTTGTGAAGAAGCTTTGTCTGACTTCTCAAATTTCTCATTTATTCAGAAGGATGATAGAAAAGTGTTTAGGTTGGCACTCCTAATGGGCTAGTAAATTTTTTGGTTGTTTTTTATGAAAGAAAATGTGCTGTCAATGCACTCTTACTTTATGAACTTGTTCTCTCTGCCAGAGAGCCACTCACCAAAATGCTGTCTGCTCCATCCAGCTGTTTGAAATGGTTTTTGTTCTCCTTAGTTCTGGTAGAGAAGCACCTGTACAGCACTAGTAGCAAAGGTGAATAACAAGACTTAAAGACTCTGATAGTTTGCCCTCTTGCTGCTGTCTTTGTAGTTGTGTAGTTGCTTTTGTATGTGGAAAAGAAAAATTGCAGAAGTCAGTCTAATGATGTGGATCTGCTACCAGCATATGATTGCTCCTCTGTGTATAACAGCAATATGCAAACATAGAATCTTTTAATTAAATTCATGCATCTTTTAATTTTCTCCTAATATGTTACATACTGGAATCTAAGTTCCTTAAGACTGTTTGGAAAGCTTACTTTTTTCTTCACATTTCCTAAATAATCTTAACAATCTAAACACCAGGCAGACTGTTATTTGACATGAATTTGTTGTCATATTCCAGATCTGCCTTGGATTTTGGCAGAATTTATTTCATAAAATCTCCTCCTTCTTATTTCTCTTACTTTTAAATGGCACCACATCAAATGTTGTCCAAAATCTGACTCACTGCTGAAATAAGTCTTTAAAAAAGACAGATGGAGAAAGCAAATGTTGTTAAAAATTTTGTCTGAAGTATTGTAGCTCTGCTAAATAGTCACTTTTAAATCATAGTTGCTGTACAGAGTTCGACTGGTTTTACATTTGTTTTTTGTTCTTCATGGTTTCTTAGTTGTACAAAGCTATTGTTTTGGCTATACTAAAACCATTATGTTCTCATGCAGTTTTACAGTTGAGAAATGTGAAGAGAGGTTCTGTCTTGCAGAATTGACTAACTTTCTTTTTCAAAGATATTCTCTTCTAGAATTTTTCCCTTTTTTATTCACTTTTTTCAAACTGTAAGCCTGTATAATTGTTTACTGAGATTTGTGGATATCTATAAAGAGATACAAAAATTCTTAAATACAGCATCTCATAGATATACACAGCATAGTTTCTATTAAATTCACAATACTGTGGGGGAAAATATTACTGAGTTTTTATGTGTGTGTGCATGAAACTGTTAAGGCTTTTGTTCTTCTTGCAATTTGTTTATTACTTTCTCAAAATCTGTACATAGCTGTCTTCTTCTATTGATTTTTAAAGGGAAGACAGCTGAATTTTTCTTTTAACTGCTCAGATAGTGTTTTCAATCAGGGGTATTTCTCAACTGTGATGTCTTTTTCAATTATAAAATAGTATTTGCCTTTTATAGCTGAGTATTAAATAAATTTTAAAATAGGATCAGCATGACTGAAATAAGATCTCTTTGTCAAGATTAATGTGTGTGCATACAGAAATACTACATTTCTGAGTATGGCAAATAATACGTCAAATCTGAGCCACAAAATAGGAATGTAGATGGATCCTTGCAGTGCATGTATTTTATTGCTACTTTACCAGTGATTTTTCTTTCATGCAGATTGACATAAAGACAAATATGTACTTTCCTTTAGATATTAAACCCACTATCTCACCTGTGAGGGATTGTAAAATTATATTCCTTTAAAAGAGAATACATCAATCTACAAAAAATTGCATCTTCAAGATGAGGTCTTTCTTATTTATTTATTCGTATGTGCATTCAGAAAGAAAGCGAAAGCTACAGGATTTAAGTCAATCTGAAGATTGCATCAAATACTGGGAGTCCTCTAATTTTGCTTTAAAGTTATGTAGTATATTCACATTTTTTCACACCCTTTCAGCATAGAGTAAAGAGGCATTTGTTTTGTGAGTATCTGTTCAACGAGTTTTTTTAAGGACCTACATCAAAGGATCTTACCACAAATTTAAAAGGATGTAGAGGTTTCTATGGCACCATAAACAATATAACAAATAATTTGTTGTAGAAGCAGCTTCTAAAATTGGCTCTTTGGGATGGGGAGAAATGTTTAATCTGCGGATATAGCTGGTAGTTCTTACTGGTAATTAGTAGCTATTGAAGTAAGAGTTTTGGTAGAACATTAATTAAAGTAATCCCATCCAAGCCTTGCAATAATAGGTGCTGACTGCCATCTATCCATGTGGGGTTTTTAATAAGGTTTATCAAACCATCATTAGCTTTCTGCCTAGCCTGTATTTTCAGTGCAGTTTTACATCTTAATACCTGAAAGCTTCCTCCATCTGGGTGATTGCCTAAGACTTGCCTATCTTCCTGTGGGACTTGGGTGTTTATCTCCTTGGCTCTAAAAGCAGAAATACAAAGTATTTTTCTGAGTATACCCTAAATCTAGAAACAGCTTTATAACTGTTTGGAAAAAAATACATTTGAAGAATGGGCATCATTGCCTTGTTAATGTGCTTCCCTTTGTCCATCCCCTCTCCCATCATTGTCTTTTTGTCGCTCTATTAGGTACCGCTTGGTCATCAGTTGAAAAAGCACTGAAGATGGAATGAATTTAGGCATGACTTTTTTTGTCTTCTTTCAGTTAGCTGAAAGATGAGGACAGCTGTTCATTCTTACTGCTGCTCATAGTGGTGGTGGTGCTCTTACCATTTCCATCCATTATATAACTTAGGTAAGGGGGTAGAATGGGTGCAAACAGTTGGATACTGTCCTCAAAACTTAAAAAGAAAGTCTCCTGTTTGAAATTTGCATTGGTAAGTGTTTGGTGAGCCATATTTATTTACTGTCTTGTTTGGTTGGGAGTTCAGATAATACTCATGCAAGGGCTTTGCTGCACCTGAGTGGGAGAAGCAGTAGCTTGTGAGGCTTCATTCTCCTTGGAGCTTGGATTCAACTGAAGTTTCATCTTTGAAAAACCTCTGAGCAGCTGCCACGCAAACATTGCCCATCAAGCCTACGTTACTTTCTGAGCTGAAAGTATTTTCATCAGTGCTGTTCAAGTCTTTGGTGCTTTTGATTTCAGAGCAATTTTAAAAGAGGATACCAGTAGATTTACTATCATAACTCTGTCTTCATTAATTTTGTGAGAATGATTTGTTCTTTTTATCGATGTCAAGTTGCTTGTGTTCCAGAAAAATGGAGTTAGAAAAGGCCTGTCAGTGTCCTGGAGCTCTGTAGATGGGTACAGAATTTTTCATGTTAAAGTTACCTTAGCCTCCAAGAAAGTCATGTTCTGCTGTGACTCAGTTTAGTGTGTGTGTCTGCCAACAGGTTTACGTGAACACTACATTAAGCAGATCATAACACAATGCATAAATTTTACCTCAGTATGCTTATCGTTGTTCTGTGTAAGTCTGTTGTAAGTCCATATAAATTTTACCTATATTAAGTGCTTATTAATTTCCACGTTACCAAAATAGAATGGTGTACTGCAGTGCGTTTGTTTGGTTACCTGTAAGCTGTTGGAAAATGTGGTGAGTGGAGTCTTCTACTGGGTGATAAATTTTTGTCATAGTTAATGTATCCTCAAAAGAAAATTGGTTTTAAAAGAAATATTTAATGGGAATTTGAAAAGCTTTGTTTCTCCCCCCACCGTGAATACTGTTTTTCTTTTAATTGACTTTCTTTTCCAGTTGTAAGTTATAACTTGTATGTTCTTGGCAGTTATAGTAAAATCTAAATATTCAGATTTTGTAACTTACTTTTTTTTCCTGTTTTGACAGACTTTTTTTCTGTTTCTGTTTGTTTGTGTAATAATGCTTTTATTTTGAGTTGAAAACTTCCTGGTTAAAAACCACTTTTAATAATTTCTGCCATGCTTTAATGTACTGTATTTTATTTAAAACAAAACAAAACACCCTGAACTTACCTTCAAGAGTTTTCACATCTCCATACCAGACACTGAAATATTCATCCTTATAACTAAAAAATTCAACTTCTAAGGAAAAAGTGGTTTTCACATTTCTTTTATTTTGAAATGTCATAGACATCAATTTTATTTTTCTCCCTCTATCCTGCACTTTGCTGAGCTCTGAAGATCCTATTAATCTTCAGTCTTACCCTCCCCTTTCTTAAGCTTTTTTGAAAGCTCCTGCTTTTTTGAATTGGGAATTCTGTCTCAGTTTGCCAACTTCCCTCAGCATGGTGGAGTGGGGAGAGATAATGGCAAGGGAGGGAGATGCTCTGCCTACGGCTCAGGAGATTTCTCTCCCATTAGCTGTGCTGACTTCTTTTTACTTGTCTAAGGTAGGGCGGGCTTTGATGGATCTTTTAATATGAGTATCATCTTCCAACACAGAGCATGGGAATGGATTAGCCTAGAGGGTATGAGAGTCGTTCTCTAAGATAGTATTTTAAGGAGGACATCAGTGACAATTCTGCCTCATATCTACTTTTCTTGTGTTTTGTCAGCACTGTTCTGTGTATGTATGGGGAGCTTTGAAACAATTTTCTACTGTTAGATGTTAAAATAACTGAGTATATTTCCTAGTGTTTGATTCATTTCCTCTTCATCTTATGCTTTCAGGTGGCATACAGCGTGCTTATATGGAGAACAGTTAGGGAGATATTTAACTGAATTTGGGGTTTTTCCTGAGTCAGACAGGCTTTCTTTCAATATTTTGGTGTATATAGTCCTGAAATAAGTTCTTAATAATTAACTACGAAAGAAAAGAAAGAAGATGAGAGGATACTAGTTGGATGTGGTCAGTTGAAAGTTATGCTGGAATATGAAGTTCTCAGGCAAAAAAAATCAGAAGTAAAAAGATAAATTGCTGGGATAAACTTTGGGGCAAAGTTTAACCTGTAAACAGTTTTCTGGTGTCTACCAGGCGAAGTATGAGGAGGTAGTGTAGCAGATAGTGATGTGGGGCTGGAATTCTTAAGGAAAGAAACAGCTTTGTTATTGTTTTCCTAACAATTCACTGTTGTCCTAAGATGTATATATTTTTGCCAGTGAAGTACAAATTCAACCACTTAAAGCATAAACAGTGTGTGATTAAATAACTTCTAATAAAGAGTATTATAGATTGCTGCTCTTGCAGCAATGGTCTTCCTCTTGGTCAGGAAGAAACTGTCAGTGACTTTTGAGCTGCAGTAATTAATCAGTACCCTTGATCTAAACAGCTATTTTGAATGTATGCCTAAAGATAAACCTCCCTCCTGGCCCTTTTGGTTTATTGTTGGAGAATGTTGCAGAACCTGGTGAAGTCTCCCAAGTCTTCTGCATAGATGACAGCAATAGCACTGAAAGGGTAAAACGAATGAGAGCAGGAAAAACACTGTTCAGACAGAAGAGAATCCTGGTATTATACACTAAATCTAAAGAGACCATGTCTAGAGAGATCTGCAGAGTGAAAATAGAGCACAGAAGGACTGAGAAGAAAAACTCCCTTTAAGTCAGTGGAAGGCACCATCTCTACAACTTCCTTGAGTTGTTTTTAGCTGCAGCTGACTGGGTGCAGAGAGGGGGGCAGGGGTGAAGGTGCCCACGCCTCCTCACCTGAGAAGTTGCCTGTGTACAGGCAGGGTCTCTCAGGCAGCCTGAGTAAAGCTGTTCTCTGCCTTTGCTTTTGCAAATCCTGCTGTGCAAAGGTGGTGCTCATTATATGGCATCGTGGTGAACTTCTTGACTTGGACTGAAAATTGCTAATGCAATTCCTCCATCAGGTCCCTGAAGTCTGACCCTCTCCTGTGGACTGGTGATGTTGTGTGGTTCATGTGTTGCTCCATCACATTGTACAGGGAGAGGACAGCTGCGTCCTACACAGTGTTCAGTAATTTATGTGACTTGGGTTTGGTTTTTTCTTAAAAGAAAATTTGGAATCGTGGTGAATTGCTTGTTGAAATCAGCCCCATGATCTCCTTTTGCATGCTCAGCTGCACTTCTTTGGGGGTTTTATTTGGGTTTGTTGTTTTGTTTAGGTCCAAGTTGTTCAATATAATCTCTTTCCCCTTCAACAAGCCTGTCTGAAAGCACTTTTTTGTTAATATTATTGAAGTGTTTTACTACAGCAGTGGCGGTGATTACAAGACTACTATGTTTTGGCTAACAAATGCAATAAATGTGATGAAAATCCCCCTGTGTTTTACATTTCACTGCATAACATGTTTATATAACATGTTAAACACTTCTGTCTGAAGAACAGCTTTCCACAAAGGTAAAATGTATTTTCCATGCCACTTTTTTAGAAATACTGTGGGAAAGAATAATTCCTGCTCCCTTCTCACTCCCCACATGTAAGTCTACATTTCCCAGTGTTTTAAAAATACACATTTTCTTATTTTCCCGCCACACTTAGAAGTATAATTTCTCAGCGTCTTTGAGTTTTATGAGGTGAGAGACTGTTACCTGGAGGACACGGTTTTCCCGATGCTGGGGACCTGGCAGAGGTGCTGGGTTGGAGCAGGCAGGTCCCTGCCTGAGCACACCATTGCACAAGCGCTAATTTGGCTTTTTGTATTCTTGTCCTGTCTGTTTGTGGTATTTAATGCTCTAACATCTCTCTGGCTGGGTGAACCCATATGTCATTCAAATGGGAACCTGTGCCTTGCCATTGGCCTGACAGTCGCTCAGCCGTGGAGCACAATGATAAAATTATGAAAACTGTGTCTCTGCTCATTGGACCCGTGGAATTTACAAGCATTTCTCTTCTGTGTGCCTAAATGCTACGTTGCCACGCCTTGGCGCACACAGCAGATTTTGCTGGATTATAAGCCTTGTCAATAGTGTGAAACCTCACTTGTGTCTTTTTCTCCTCTACCATGTTGGGGATTTTTTTTTTTTTTTGGTCTTCCTTTATTTGTAGATATGTGCTCCTCACAGACAAAATCAAAAGTCAGCTGCTTGCTTTGATGGTTACAAAAATTAATATTTTGCTTACATCTTTAAAATAAAAGCAGAGATTTTTACCATAAGCAACATTTTGCTGCTGTTTGGTTCTGTCAGTGTATTTAACAGTCAGTATAAGAAATGTTATTTATATGCAGATTTTGTTTACTTCAGCATTATTTATAAAGCAATATTGTGTGACGGCAGTCATGTCTGTGAAGTCATGTTTTTCTTCATGTCTCCCTTTTTATGGTATGGTGCACATTACAGATACATAAATGTTATTTGACATAAGGGAATAAAACTATTTTCAGCTCATGAAATAACCCTGTTAGTATAAACTTGAAAAGCTCTTTCTGTAAATCACTGCTGCTGAACTGATAGCACATTTCTGCTGTAGTGTCACCTTTTTCTTTTGTGTGTGGTTGAAATGTCATGGTAATAATCAATTCATCTTACAA
The DNA here is from genome assembly GCA_013396995.1 of Dicaeum eximium. Lineage (NCBI taxonomy): Eukaryota > Metazoa > Chordata > Aves > Passeriformes > Dicaeidae > Dicaeum > Dicaeum eximium. The sequence goes on along the minus strand of VWZP01008841.1, from coordinate 451,769 downwards.
AAGTCAGTGAAATACACTTGCTTGTACTTGGTCACGAAACCAAACCCTGCAATTCTAATGTATTAGTAAGATATAATTTTGCTAAAACAGTCTTGCCTTCCCTTTCTGTGTCTTACTTGCTTTGTTAGTGATGGTGTTTAGAAATGCAAGACAAACTTCCCAATAATTAAAATTATCAAGGTTGTCCTGCACTCTTATAATTACGAGAGAATTTACGGCACTTTGTGCACATGAAGGATGAATTTGCTATTCAAGAAAGAGTGTTGAATATCTAATGCAGTGTATATATACTGAAATATCAGAGAAAGAGTCATTGCTAGGCTAATGATTGCTTGTTTCTCTGATAGTGAATTTGATAGTGTATCTATATGTGATTTTTTCCCCTTTTTTACTTACTGAATAAGCTTAACAGCAGGAAGAATGTAAGGGAGGTATAGTTAGTGTAGTTGAAACTGGTTTTGGTTTTGTGTTTGGTTTTTTAAATAGAAGTATAACAGTCTTTCGCTTTAGACAAAACAAGAAAAAGATAGCTAAGAATGGCAGCAGGAAAAGTTGGTTCCTGAGTAGTTTTCCAGTTAATCAACTTTCTTTTATCATATCTTGTATGGAACCTTTCCTGACTACCATCATGAGACAGAAGATTGTGGAGATCCTTTTAATCTGACATATTGCAGAGTTTTTTCTGGGCTCTCTGCTCTCCTCTTTGGGCATGCTGGTAATAGAAAAATTTTAAAACTGAAATCTTTATTTGCTGTTTTCCAGCAAAATTATGTGCTGCTCTGTGAAATGGAGGAAAAGCCATATTCCTTGTCCCAAGGATATGGCAGTATAAATCCCTCAGCTCAGTAGGTTGATGTGTACATCACTGTTATGTTAGTGGCATTGGCCCTGTTAAGCTCAGTGACACTACTCTTATGATTAAAATTTTAAATTGCATAGTAGTTTGTATAGTTGGAACCTGAATCACACATAATGGAAATAAATAGGATGTGGTTAGGAAAGATGTATAGAAAATGCTCAAGATTTTGCTGAGTTTGTAGGGTTTCTTTGGAAATATAAACATTTCAGCTGGGACTGATTTAATGGTTTTATTTTTTAATATCAAATTTAATAAATTATAAGACCCATAGAGCAAGTACTTTGAATTTGGGTATTCCATGAATTGAGCCGTAATATGCTTTGTAGGGCTGTGCAAAGCACTGCACTACATTGTGTGTCTGCCCTGTTCATGTGCTGAATTTCTTTCTTACTCCTTTTACATTACTGCACTTGAGAGAATTTTCACTTGCTAGCTGGAACAGAAGCTGAAAGGGATCTTTAGGAAAGCACAGTTGAGCAGACATAATAAATTTTGAAAGGCATAAAAACCTACCTCCCAATTGAGGGAGGTAAAGATTTACAATACATCATAGAAATACTTTTTTTCTGTGAGAGCAGAAATCTTCCAACCTGGCAAAGCTTTTTTTTTTTTTTTTTTGAAAGGCAATGGAAAAGCCACTTGCAGTGTAGCAAGTTGTTTTCTTTTTGACTTGAAGATTAAATAATATTATTTTCAGATCAGTTAGAGGCAACAAAGGAGGCAATGTTTTTAAAGAGAGGTGCTTGTCTAGGTTTTAGTTTCTGATGCACGGAATGGTTACACTGGCTGCTAATTATTTGATTACATGCCTTTTCTGCTGCGAAGATATTGAGATACACTGCACTGAAGCAGCTTATGTTTCCTCAAGGGAGCAGATCCTCAATGAAGTGCTGCCCAGAAAGAAGAGCAAACACTAGTGAAACAAACTAACATTTAGTTAAAGATAGCATATGTTAGCGTATGCCTTATGGTGTGAGGTTGTAGCTGGTTTTTTAAGGGTTCTCAGTTGACAGTTTCCCTTAAAAGAAAAGAAAGCAACGCTCCCCAAACCCCATCACTAACCCGAAATGTAAAAAAAAATATTTTCTAAAACTCCCAAATATTAGGCTAAACTGGATATATATCTTCAAGTTTGAAGACAGATTTTTCTCTTAGGTTGATAATTTAATGACATTCACCACATATCGAAGCTGTTGAGAGAATTGGATTATAAAGATTTGTAGATAGTTTTTAACATAGGCTATTAATTTATTTTACCTTTCTAACATTCCTGTTACTTTGAAATGTTTCTTTTTAAAGAGCTGTTATATTTATCATAAAGCATTCCTGCTTTCACTGCCAAGGGTATTTATTACTGCTTCTCTTCTAGGTGAAATGTGATGACATCATCTTTCTCATCTATTTTAAATGTAGTAAAAGGGATGGTTCTGCAAGCACACTGCTGTATGTGAGGAGCAGAAGAAAACAGGTGGACATCAGAAGTGTTTTATAATGGGGTCCTACCCATAAGAGACTTCCCTTTCTTCTAATTTAACATAGAAATTTACTTGTCTGAGTGCAAATCACTAATTTCACCTTTTTAATCCCCAAGTAAGAGTTGATAATAGATATCTATAGACCTTTAAAGATATTTGTGGCACTCTATTTGTGTGGGGTTTTTGGATGTCCTTACTGTTTTGAATGTTGATCTTAGTTTAGAATCACAAATGTTTTACAGCTTCTTTAGCGTGTTCTAATTTCTTCAAACATCCTGATCTTGGTGAGTTAATAGCAGTACATGCCATAGTTCTTTATCTATTTTCTGTAAAATAAATTCTAAAAAGTTTTAATAATTTGAAGTAAGGGGATTTAGTTTAGTTTTGTCTCAACATGCAAGAAAAGCTGAGTAGAAGCTGAAGGACTAGCTATTGAAAAAGCACCAATTATTAATTTTTTATTTATGTATTTATTGTTTGCTTTTAATTGGCAGTGCTCTTATTCTTCTCCCGTTCCTCTTCCCTGCTCAAACCCTACCCCACAATTTCTGTGCTGAACATTTAAACCAGAGGTCATTTTGGGTCTGTGTGTTGTTTAAAATATGCTGTAAGTGACCTGCTAAATGGAACAACAGCATCAGCATAAAATGCAGAGACCATATTAGGGCTGGGAGAAGGGAAGTGCACAGAGGTTATCAATAAATACTCAAATCAAAGTGAGCTTACTCTATAGATGTATTTTTTCACAGTGAACTAGCAGTGTTTTTTAGCTCCAGTCCTCTTCTCATCACAGAGCAATAATCCCAGTTCGTGCTGTTCCTGTTTTCTCCTTTTCTTTCTTCTTAACTCCCACAGCACAGCTTTTTCAATCCAGCATTCACTGCACATGTTCCAGTCATGAGGTTACAAAGCTGACATTGCAGTCTCAGCAGAGGTTATCTCTTTAAAATTCCCTAAAATTCCCCTTTGGCACATCCAGTTTGGCAGCTGGGTTTCTGTAGGAAACTGATGGAGCCACCCCCTCCCCTTATGTCCTTTATAAAAATAGAAATCTATTAAACCTCTGGCCAGAAGGGCAGATGGGTAAGTACTCCCTCCAAAGCAGACAGTGCTGCTTCCTAAGCTTTTCTCTCTAGTTTTATACTCTAAGAAAAAAAAAAAATTACATACTTCAGAGCCAATTAAGTAATGAAAATACCTGGTTTTAAAATTAAAAAGCCTGTTCTTCAGGACATGTGAACTCTGTGCTCTGGAAAATATATACAGCTTCTAAGAAATATTGACCTATGGTTTGAAATATTTTAAATAGTTATGCAACTGCAAAATCAGAAGCTTAGTTTAATCTTAGAAGCTCATGCCTGAACAACACTGTAGGCACTAAAGTACAACTGGTACTCAGAGGAAGATTTGCCAAACCAAACAGGAGGTTAAAATACCTAACTACCAACAAAGATAAGCGATCATTGCCCTAATAATACCCAAGAGCTTATCTAAATGGGAATTATCCACTTGCACTTTACTTTCATGCTAAAAATGTCCCTGAAATGCATTATTTGTTTTCACTTCCGGCAAGGAAGGGAGAAAGAATTGTGTGTATGTTCCCTTCCCTGTATCACTGCTTTCCTTTGGATGTCATTCCAGGTGAGAGCAGCAATGAATTATTTTCTGCTTAAAGTGGATTAAATTTTATGGCAGAATTTGAGTGTCTTGAGTTTGAGGAAATCTGAAAAGCCAGTGTCCTCCCTGAAAGTCAAGGAGAGGCTTCTTTAGTACCTTCATTTGGTAGTGCAGCAGTTTTTTCATGGCACCTCTCCTTAAAAGGGCTCTGCATGGAGAGCTGGAAGTTGTTATTTTGGGTGCTTTTTTGGAAAGTGAGAATCGTGGATTTGCATTCACAAGATGAGGAGAGCCACGGAAAACCAAAACCAAAGAACTTAGGCTGCAGTTCAACAGCAGCCAAAGCCACGCCAGTTGTGCCACTTCCCTCTCATCACTGCTGGGTTCATCTGACCATGCTGAACTGTTTTGGTGTGCTAAGCCAGGAGAAGGCTGCCCATTGTCTTTTCTGCTATTTGAGTGTGTCAGAACCCTTGGTAGAGAGTCAGGGAGAGCTCACAGGTTGGGTGGAGTAGTGGGGATTCTGCAGTGTCAGACAGATCAGCTTGCAGCTGACCAGTTGTCTTGGTGCTTTTGCCTCTGGAGCATCATATGAAATGTGATGAACCTGCACTGTGTCTTTCATGTTGCCTTTTGTCAGGAGACCTTTCTGCAACTCCTCAGCGTGCACAGGTGGGCACTGGGCAGCTGTGAGACAGGAACTCAGTGCATTGGATGAGTAGCTTGGGAGCATTTCTGCATGGCATGTTTTTTCTAGAACAGCTTTGAATGGCACCTTCCTGAAAATGTGTGGTTTTTCCCTCACCCTTGGAAGAACATAGGATAGAACCTGCTAAGGACCTGCAACGGCAGCTGGAATTTTGTCTCTCTCTGTCTGGTACCTGTGATTGCTCTTTGAGCTCACAAATAGGTTCATCTTATCTCTTTGTAGATGGTCAACAAACAGTGACTGCATGCCCCTGACACTTGATGCTAAATCCCATATGAGTTGCACAGATCATTGCATTTTCTCAGTGTAAGTTACTGTGTCTTGGTTCTACTGAGGAAAACCTTTGCTAACAGGGCCTCACTACTTAACCATCTTTGAGTCAGCCTGAAGCCCTTTTCTTAGTATGTTTTTAATGTAATGAATAGTCTACTTTCTTCTTATGCTGTTTTTACCACTCCTGATTTCCTCACCTATTATTTATTAAGAACTTGTAATGTGTTTGTCATGTGAAACAAGTTTGTCTTTGTATCTTTTGTGTTCGCTGGGACATCCCCCCACTTACCCCCTGCCATGAACACCACCAGTGGTTCTCATAAACTATAACATGAAGGATATGGCAAGTTTATCACCAGTCTGTGTGAAAGAGTGTAGTGCATTGTGTGAGCACCTGTAACCCATTTCAGTGCAAAGTCAGATGGGCTAACATAGATTTCCCTTCTCCACCACATGTGCAGAGAAATTTATTTATGTAACAAAAAATTGTTGACAGTCACCTCCTGCACTCCCTTTTTTGAACAAACTGCTTCTTAAAAGTATCTTGTAAGAAGTGAGAAGGCAGAGGATGAATGTTCACCGAGCCTGTCTGGGGAGTTACAGTTGACTTGGGACTGAAGTGAGGAAGGTGTAGGATCCTCACTTGTCTGTTGCAAACATTCTTAATCATCTTTCCTTAATCACCTTTCCAAACAATTTGGAGGCTGGGCCTTTTGTGCTTACCTAGGACATACTACACAAAAGCAAAACAAACTTCTGTTCCCTGCTTGTCTTTAGTTGTGGCAAAATGCACTGCACCAGATAAGTCCCACCATTTGTTACAGCCTGACTGTCCTGGAGGAAAAAAGCTGATTGCTTTCTTTGTTTTTAGCTAAAAGATTTCTCCATAATGCAGCTGTCTTGTCAAAAGACACTCCTCAAGACTTTACAGTTTGGAGGTATTGAATGTTCCTGATGGATCCTTAAAGTGTTTCAAAGTGCATAATTGGTGCACTTGAGCATAAAACTACAATTATACACTTGTGTGTTAATTTTGTGTACAGATAGATATTACTTCAATCTGGACATAAGTGAGAAGGAAGCATTTTCTTGTGAGTGTAAGAATTTGTTTTGTGAACGTTTAAACAAAATAGGTGTTCAGATAATAGCCCAAAACAACCAGACTTAGGGAGTGGGGGGCTTGAGCTTTCAAGATAGGAAGGAGCCATGCGTGTATATACTGGAGGTGCTTGGATGCTTTGAAAGCGTAGTAGATATTATTAATATTAACTGATGGAGCACAATATTTGAGTTAAATTTAGTTGCAATATTAATTTTAAAAAAATTCTAGTAGTTTGGTAGAATGAATGTATGAATTTGGTAGTTGATTCTTCATAGGTTTTTAAGGTGGCTATTTTCAGTTAGGCAAAACAGGTAATTTTTGATAAGTGATGTTAGGACTTAAAAGATTCTCGGTTGTTTTTCTGTTCCGTTTTGAGTATAATGTTACATGAATTGGATTAACTGTATCCAGATACTTACATTTAGCAGATGTTTCTAAAACTTACTTGTGGTAACTGATATGAGGAGTAATTTACAATAATCATCTTATTTTGAGTATAATAAAACTGTAATTATTTTAAAAATTATGATGTGCTATATGGTTTCAGCTATGAATTTATAAGATAGATGTCTTTGATGTTACTGTCAGGGTTCTTTTGATGTTTTCCAGTGCTAAGTAATAGGTCAAATTAAATAATAGAAATGGAATAAATCAAATATCTGAACTCTGCAACTACAAGGAATGGTTTGAAAGTTTTCTTTTAAAAATACTTGCAGGAATATTTGAAATCACTGCTGTTATGTAAGTACTCCTATTTAAGAGTCTGACTTGGTTTTTATCTGTTCCCAGTAGGAAAAAGGAAAGAAAAGCCATCACAGAGAAGATTTACATCTTCCCCTTTTTTAAAATTGTTTTGGTTGGTTGGTTTTGGTTTTATTGGTGGTGCACTTTGGTCAAATCTAAAGAAGAAGGGTTTCTGATAGGAGTTGCTCTGTATTTCTTGTTTTTCTAAGCCAGCATAACTACCCTCAAAAGAATATTGAGGAACTGTGCCACAGGAACGGGATCCTGATCTTAGGCAGTTAATGCTATGCTGCAGGATAATAAATTATCCTGGATGGGTAGAGATGTAATCAAATTTTCTTACCATTGGTTCAGCCAGTCATTCTCATTGCCTCAGGATTCCTTGCTGGGGGGACTTTTTAGTGTCCAGAGGAAAAGTATGATTTTGATCCTGCTATAATAGAAGAAACTAGAAGAATTTTGACTATACAAATTACTAGATTTGTCACAAATATTGCTGAACCTAAAGGATGGATATGGGAGGTCATCCCTTTTTCTTTGTGTGTTGACCAACCTCCTGTGCTGTGGACACTACTTGGGGATTCAAATCCATAATGGGAACACAAAGAGCTGTAAATCTGTTCTGTCATTCCATGCTCATTGCAAGTTTTTCTTGATTAAAAGTGTGATATCCTTAACACAGTGAAGGACCAGAACAGAAGATGACTTGCTGGTTTGCTGTTTGTGGGGGTTAACCCAAAAGTGGTGACCTTGTCAAAGGTGTCTGAGCCAAAACCAGAGGGGTTCTCTGTTAAAGACCAGAAATTGGGTGCAGTCCTTGGCGGATAACTTTGTACTAAGACACTACTAAACTGAAGTATAGAATAATGCAATGGTCTGGGTCAGAAGGGACCTTAAAGATCATCAGATTCCTACTACTTCCACCAGATTCCTTCCTCCTTCCTTCCACTACTCTGCCGTGGGCAGGGACACCTTCCACTAGACCAGGTTGCTCAAAGCCCCATTCAACACTTCCAGGGATGGAGCATCCACAACTTCCCTGGGCAACCTGTTCCAGTGCCTCACTATCCTCACAGTAAAGAATTCCTTTCTAATACCTAATCTAAACCTGCCTTCTTTTGGTTTGAAGCCATGCCCTGTTGTCCTGTCACTACATGCCGTTGTACAAAAACCCTCAGCAGCTCTCTTTTAGAGTCCCCTTACGTACTGGCAGGCTGCTGTTCACTCTCCCTGGAGCCCTCTCTTCTCCAAGCTGAACAGTCCCAGCTCTCTTACCCTTTCCTCATAAGACAGATGCATGAGCCCCTTAATCATTTTTGTGGCCCTTTGTTGAACTCTCTCCAATATGTTCATGTCTCCCTTGTACTGGGGAGCCCAGAACTGGACACAGTCTTCCAGAGTAGAGCAGAAGCACCTCTCTGCACCTGCTGTCAGTGCTTTGTCTGATGCAGTCCAGGATGCCATTAGCTCTCTTTGTGGGAAGGCTGGCTCATGTTCAACTTGGTGTCCACCAAGACCTTCAGGTCCTTCTTTGCAAAGGTGTTTTCCAACTGGGTGGCCTCCACCATATATTGGTGCCTGGGGTTGTTCCTCCACAGGTGGAGGATAGCAATAAAAGAAGAAAAGCAGCTGTCAGGGAAAGAGGGTGTGCACTTTAGGGGTCTGTGAAGCCCTGTGGTGGAACTGGACAAGTCTAGATGGAAAGAAGAGAAAGGCTTAGCTTGCTTAAGAGCACATAGCATTGCTCCCTGTGGAAGATCTTTTATATTCTTCTCTGGCTGTTTTAAGAGATATGGTGAAGAGCTCTGAATGATCTCAAATTATTTAGTTCTGAAAGCCATTGAGTTTAGGAATAGTAAAGACAGTATTTATCAAGATTGATATCTTTGGAGGAGAACATGAATTAATTAAAAAGCACCCTTTTCTCTTGAAAGACTGGAAGAAAGAAAGAAAACTCAAGGGTGTGCAAGATGCCAGGGAAGCAATGATAAACAGGGTGTGTGCACATTCTGCCTTTTCTTACTACTGAGATTAAAGAATGTTTGCAATTTTTCCTCCTACCAAGTCTGTGTGCCAGAACAAATGTAGAGTGAAAGCTATTTTACTGAGGGATTTTTCAGTCTCCAGTAGTTAAGTGTTAGGGGTCTCTTTGTGTATAAAGGCATAGAATTGGAGGATTACTCATGCAGCTGGATTACCTGCTATTCAAACTCAACCCATACCTCTCATTTGTGTTCCCTGCTTTAGAAGGTTTGAATGACATTGCAGAATTTGTCTGAAGAAATATGTTTCTTTGTATTTTTTTAACCATATTTTATTTTAATCACCATTTAAGAAATAGTGGTCAAAATTTTTACAAATTTCCTGGACAATAAATGGCAACTAGAGCATTTGGGGATCAAAGATCACTGTTTATTCCATTCCTGGATGCTCAAGAAGTGCTCTATAATAAATTACTTGTTATAAGATTAAAAATCAGTTAAATTAAATCAGTTAAGTTAAATCAGGCTTTTGCATTTTTCTGTACAGGCTGGCATTTGGTAGGTGAATTTCAGGCTACTCACAGAGCAAGAGGTGAGGTTTCCTACAAGTTCCTTACTGAAGCCGCGATCGTTAGAATCACCACAGAGATCAGGTTGTGACAGCTGTGATGTGCTTTTCCTTATGTTGATTTGTAAAGTGGAAATTATTACTATTACTTAAGCAGATTACATGATCCCTTTTAATTCTTTGGATCACTTTTTTTAAAAAAAAGGAAGGAAGGCAGAGTATAAGAATAGATATCTTACCTGACTCATCACTTGAGAATGTGTGTGTATTTGTGTAGGCACTGTGATTTCTCTCTATTTGTAATGCAGTGTATCAAAATAGCTCTTCTAAAAAAAATTCTGTTGTAAATTTTTAGTCCTCACTGTAGTGTCGGTCTGAGAGCATAGATACAGCAATGTGGAAATCTTACTGGAGGTTATAATATTTTCATCCCTTACCTTGTAGAATGGATCAAATGTTGCGTTAATTCAAGCTGTAATACTCTGTGTGAAACAACACTATTGTAGGAAAAATTTCTTCCTTTTGTTTCTAGATTCAGCTGTTTACCTGAAACTAATTTTAGCTCATCTGAAACATGCAAATTTGTTTGTTTGTTTGTTTGCTGTTTTTAGGGGAAGGCGGGAGTGGGAGGTGGTTGTGATATTGGCATAGATTTAGCATTTACAGCAGAGGTAGTTTTCATCAATTTCTGACAGGGGAATCAAAGTGTTCTTTTTTGGAAGGAGTGATATTGCTTTTGCGTATAAATGATTGACTATTTTGTGGTAGTAGTCTTTATTTATTTGGCTCTCATCATGAAGAATAGCAAACTTATTCAAAATCTCAGTACATCAAAAATATGTCAATACATAAAACATAAGTACTATTCCATACTACAGTCTATGCAAAAAACTATGTTAATAAGATGTGAAGGTTGCACAGCTAAGAAGTCAGAAAACATAAATGATAAGATTCTAGCAGCTGCAGTAATTCAGCCACATTTCACATCCTCTGTATTTTATGAAATGCCTTTGACAACACAAATCAGAAAGAGAAGGTGCTGTATATGTGTAACATGGCTCAGTTAATGTTGCTTTTGGAACTTTAACATCTGTATTTTCTGACTGGAGAGTTCCTTAATCATGTAATCTTAGCAGATTTTTTACACTTTTTTTTTTTGTAGGTTGGTTTGGGGCTTTTTTAGAAGCGGAAAATTGCCTGTATTAATAATTGGTTAGCTCGTGTTGCTTTGATTTAAGCTACAGTGAAAGGCAGTATGTAGAGAGCACCTTATGACAGGTACATATGTGGTGCCATACACATTGCACTGACAAGCAGTGTAATTGTGCTGCCGTGTAGTTCCTGGGGAAAAGGGGACTACAGGCATGTGTGCAAGTCCTGTCCTTTCTGTAATACTGGGTGTGACTGCACTGCAGACTGCAGCGTCCTGGGAAGATGGTCGAGCTACCTTTTTTAATGAACTGGCTTGCGTACAAGAAGCAGCCTGGTTACAAGAGTGTGGATCTCCCTTTGACCTAATTCACCCTTCTGTGGAGCACGGCAGATTAGCTGAGCACAGCTTTTGGTGTAGGCTCCTGCCAGTATCTAAGCTAGTTTGCAGATCTGTGTGCTGCACTGCAGTCTTCAACATAGGCATGCATTTAATGACTCTGCAAAATCCACTACCTTGCAAGTTCTGGAATGGGGATTATTGTTCTGTGACACAGAAACATGCCTTTTATGCTTTTGCTTCCTTGCTCTGGGTCACAGGGGTGGACCAGTATCAGGCCTAGTGTTAATATTTTAAAGGCTCTTAATAAGATGTTAAAGTTCATACTTCAGTGTAAAGGCAAGCAGCATAGGAAAGAAGCAGTGTAGTAACACAGGTGAACATTGTGACCAATGTTTTGTCAAAAGGTCAAAGCTAAGTGATAAGAAGTAATAGAATTTCTAGAATGTATGAATAAAATGCCGTGGCATCGGGATTTCAAATCTACCTCTGATTAGTAGCCTTGACATTAACACCCAGCTTTCTACTTGGTTTCCTTTTAGATTTTTTCTTTTTTGTCATTCAGTGAGAAGGATTTTTAGCCTTCATTAAGACTGTGTGCACAAGCCTGCTGGAGTTGAACATGTTGATTTGAGACAGGAGACCATGCTACCCTACTGTGACAGAACATTCCACTGAACATGTGCCAGAGGATTTCCTTATGCTGTATAAGCATATTATATTTTTCTTCTTTCTATAATTCAGCTAAACATACAGATGAAGACCTGGGCTTATGTGAATTTGAAAGTTCTAAATATGAACCAGATCTTTTTGTTAAGTGTGTGAAAGTCAGGGAGTTAGTTTTCCATTACAGGATTCTATTGGAAGGTATGGAGAAATGCATGGTTTGAATGTTTGAAGGAAAATACTTAGGGTTTGGCAGAGGTCTGACTTTGGAAATCTAATACTGAAGCAGAAGTTGTTTCAGAAATCACAAGTGTTTTGTTTAAAGGTTTGGTAGCAACTGAGTGACATCTTTCTTTATAGTTATAACTGAATTGACCACTGTAAAATTGGAATAATTGGAATTAAAAACTGTAACCTTTTGTTAACTGAAGGAATGTGCTATTTTACTCGTAGTGTAAAGTACCAGGTGGTAGGGTTTTATTTTTCTGAGAATGCCCTTCACTATACATTTTAAAATTCTAACTTCTATGTAATTACAGTGTTACAGATGCTAAGAAAGTGGAATGTTACTGATGATTATATTACTTGTTTCATAATAATCTGTCTCACTGTTCCTCAGCAAAGTTGGCCACTGAACCAGGTGCCACCCTTTCTTCTGAGTGGCACCCTTGCCCCTGAAGTTCAGTTTTTCTTTTCTCTGTAAGCCGGGCTTAGTGCTGATCAGGCCAGACAAACCTGTTTCCCCCCCCAGATTTTATATCATGACACTGTGGTCCACAGCTTCCAGATTGTGTGGTTGCCTTCTATCAGTATCCTCCAGGGTAATGGATATGCAATATCATGCCTCACTTTTTGGGCACCCAGTAGATTTCAGGGAGAAGCAAGGATGTAGCCAGGAGTCTTCCCCTGTAGTGAGCATGTCATGGTATCTGATGTGTTCAGGGGATCTCAGAGTGACTTTGCAGAGCTTTTTGTGAGAGAGGGTATGTAAATCTTCTTCTTCAATTATTGACTGGATTTAGGATGGTGTAAAAGGGCAGCAGCTGCATATTGTTGGTATTATTAGTGTACCTCTGCTAACGAACTAATTATGTTACATTTTAATTTTAAAAATTATTATAATGACTCTAATGCTGTCTAATGATCCTTCTTCTTCGACATCAGTCATGGATTGCACAGGCAAAAATTGCTTAAAACTTCCATTTCTATCAAGGTATTACCTGGAAAAAGAATGCCTGCCACCAGATCTCTTATTCAAACAAGAATTAAAGATAATGGACTAAGTTATACGTTTAATTGGGTTTGCCCCATCTCTTCATTTTGGCTGCCAATTTTGTTCCTTTTATTCTCATCCTTTCTTTGTTTGTGTTCAGAGTGGTATAATCAGTGATGGTCAGTCATACTTCTCCCAAAATAATGCTATTTATACTGTGCAAGTAGATAGTAGTCCAAAGTAATTATTACAGTTTCTGTGCTTGCCTAGAAATAGATTCAAACTCAGGTCTGTTCTGTCTTCAACTGTCCCCAGAATGTCTGCACTACCACAGGCAGGATGAAGTTTGCCAAATTCTTGTCTCCTGCATTGTGTAGCCACAAAACGTGGGTGTAAGGGAGAAGGGGAGGGAGGATTTTCTTTATGAAGAAAGAAGATGCTTGGGTCATGCACTCCAAGCATTGTAAGTAATTGGCTTTAGATTTGTTTTGTTCTGGGGAGATTTTAATTAAGCTTTTTTTTTTTTTGTATGCTATTTAATAAACATTGGTCCATGAGCAGTATCTTGTGATCCCCATCAGTAAAGCAGGAGGATTAATTTGCATGTTGCTGTTTGTTATTTATTTAGATAGCCAGAGCAGTTATATGGAGTGTTCTGCTAAGGCAGTGGTGATGAGTCTGAAGAGAACAGCATCCAACTGGTGATGAGTACTGAACAGAACAGCATCCAAATGTGCATGCAGCATTATGATTATTGCTGTATTTTAGGTGGTGGTGGTGTTTGGTTGTTTTTTTAAAACAGTTTGAATTGGGAGGATATGGAGGAAATTTCTAACATAAGTAATTGATACATAAGATCAGAAGAAGAGCCTGGTACCCTTTCTTAAACCAGTGTCTGAAAGCAGATTGCTTGGAGAAATATTTAAGAAAATTGAGCAGTCTCAGAACTTTGGCAGTCGAGGTGTTATTGCCTCTTCAGGTTGCTTACATTTGTTACTAAGTGTCTTGCAGACCAAAGTTTCATTGTATTGTCCGGGGACTTGACTATCTTTTGCAGAGGTGAGAACATAGGCATGGCTGTATCAGGGCAGATCATATCCTGCCTCCAGTGGAGGCTTTAATTGGATGCCTAGAGGAGAGTCAGAACAAAGCAAGCATGTGGTACTTCCCCCAGTACTCTTCAAGCCTCCAGCTCTTTTCAGTTCAGGGACTTCCTGAGCCAGATGTGGCTCAATAAATTTGGTAACCCTCAGAGGATGTCTCTTTTGTGGACTTGTCCAGTCTTTGCTTGAGCCTACATAAACTTTCAGCTTTCAAAACATCAATTTGGCAAGGAGTTCTAAACATCTGCTACCTCTGTGACTGAGAACCTGTTTTTCTCTTGTTTGGAAGTTTGCTTCTGCTATTGAATATATCCTAATTGTTGTTGGACAAGATGCTTTCGTGGCTGTCCATCATGTTCCTACTTCCTGGTGTCTTTTCCATCCTCAAAGGGTTATAGATTATTTTTATGGAAATAGTTCTATACCTATGATGATTATTGTTGCATTTCCCTGAACCTTTTCATCTGACCCTTTCTAGTAAGTCCAAGAAGTCAGTAGAGAGGGATTTTCTTTTCCTGTGTTGATGTTTCCTAAATCTCATCTTCATTCTTATCTGTCCTGATTTATCCAGAGCAGTCATCAGTGTTATGCAGTCTTAAATTACTCAAATCTCTGACTTTTCTTTTTAAACCATACTGCAATTCTTAGCTACCAAGGCAGCTCCAATTTAGAGGTTGTATGTGGTCATTAGCAATTCAGCTTTTTGAATTTGCTTAGACCTCTGGAGTGATACTTAATGGTCCCAAGCCACTTCTGACTGTTCATTTGTCACTTTATTCTGTGAAGATTCCCATCAGATTCAGAGACATTTATTGAGTCCCTCACAAAGGACTCCAGCATGGGAACACCCCAAGATTTTTTCACAGTGCACACTAGAGCCAAAGATTTTGTTAAGTTTCTCTGTGATGGCATTGTGCTCTCTGTATCTCCCCTTATACCTTCATCATCATTTGTCACTTCAGATTCTGACAGACCTCCTACTTCTGATGTGTTTGAAGAAATGAATCATTACTCATTTGATTCCCTTTTCTAGCTGTTCCAACAGTTCTTTCTGGCCTGTCTTATAACATTTGAAGTGTCAGGGTTTACAGTCTTTTCTGTTTTCCTCATTTGGACCTGGTGCTGGCTTATTGAAGGGGATGCCTTTTTGCTTCTAGAAAGCTGCAGTGAGCTTTGCTGGTGTCCCCTTGCTCTTATCAAATCTTTCTGAATGGGTGGTGAATATTGTTTCTGTGCTTTCCATGTGCTTATTGTTAAACAGCTTTGATGCTGCCAGTCAGATTTTATTTCTCATAGCTGTCTGTTAGAGATTCCTTTTAACAAGCTTTCTCATTTTTGTGTAGTTACGCTTTTTGAAGTTAAGCACGACAGTAGTAGATTCCTTGAGTTTCATTGTTGCTGTAGGGATGCTCAATTTAACTCCTTTATGGTCACTGATGCACAGTGGTTCTGCAGCTGCAGGATGCAGTAGTAGATGACTCTTGCTGCTCTGAACTGAGCCAAAGGCAGTGGCTCCTCATGCAGGTTCCCCAACCAGCAGTTCCATGGAACAACCTTTGAGAGTTATCTGATTCTTTGGTCTCAGCTTTGTAGTCTGCTTACTCAGTCTGTCTGGGAGGAGTTGAAGTCTCCCCCTGATCGATCTTGCGGCGTGCCTTTTGCTGATCTTGCTAGTGTGCTGCTGTCAGCGTTGTGGTAGTCTGGCCATGCATGCTGGTTCCACACTCAATCTTCTTTATGTGACCAAGCTCCAGACCTCTGCTGCTTGGTGAGGTGGAGTTTTATTTTGATCAGTCTTAAATGCTATGTAGCATATAATGTTACTGTAGCTGTCTTATCCCTGAATTTGTATCCTAAGATGATGCCTGCTAGTGACCCCACAAATATTTTCCTTTCTACTGTTCTTATTTCTTATATGACTACTATTAGTGCTTTTGTTCGCAATGTGATGTTCCAGTGATGCAGTCCACCCCTCTTTGTGTCCCTGTATTGTTGGAATTTCTTATTGCCACTCTATTTACTCTGCAGTCACTGCATGTCTATTTTTCATTCTTTGATTCTTCTCAGCATCTTCACTGGATGTCCTAGAGTCTCCATGTCTTCATTTGACATAGCAATACCACGCTTTTTAACCATGTGTTCTTCTAATCCCCTCTTCATTTTAAAATTTCATTCTCTTGCTCTTTATGTACCAGTGACCTGGCTCCTATGTTCAGGTGACCTCCAGCTCTCCTGTACAAGTATCTTTATTCTAGAAATACTCTGGTTGCTCATGCATCTGATCTTTTGGTTTATTACCATCCTGTCTACTGGGCATTCAAGTTCTCTTTTTTTTGTCTTTTTTCAGCAGCCCATATTTTGCTGTCTGGATATCTTTCCTTTTCTTCCCTGTGTAACTGGAACCCAGATGGACCACAACATAGGTTTTTCCTCAGCATTTACTAGGAACCAGTCCAGGCTCTGTGACCTGTGCAGATGATGGGCAAATCACCATGTGGTCTTCTGTCAGATCCCAGACTCCAGCTGTCTGTTTGCCTGATGATATTTCAACACACCCTCTCTAGTTTGCATTATAAAGGCCTCATTTATGCATCATTGGGGAGAGGGTATTTGTCAGAAAGGATTTCTTTGGTCACAGAAACATTGAACTGCCTGTGAAATGATGGGAAAGGAAATGGAAGCGAAGGCAAAGAGGGCAAGTGCAGGAGTGGGGTTACAGTGCTGACCTTAGGAGTAACCAAGAGGTAGGACTGCCAACTTCTGGCAGAAGTAATAGGAGCAGATCAAGCTGTGATAATAAAAACAGCCAAGCAGGTGTTTAAATTTGACTTTGTGTTATTATTATTATTGCCTAGCAAATACTGTTGAATGAATGTAGCAAATTAACTTTAGGTAGAACAGCTATGTGTTTGCTTGTTGAATAAACAGATTTATCATTGTATCAGAAACTCAGTGAGAACAGTTCAGAGATCAAAGCATTTCAGATGTGCTCAGGTATTTGAGACACTTGCTTAGGGCAGGGATGTGCAGGACCAATGGGAGGTCCATTCTAGAAAGGAGAAGTCATGTGCTGCATCTGAAATGATATTAAATTCAAGCTTGGGGAAAAGCATGGATACCCTCAAATCAGGGAAGTCTGGGCATGATATCAGGAGTCCGTTGAAAGTGTGCTCTTTTGAATACCTCAAGAAAATGTCACTGTCTATTGATACAAGGCTTACAGACTAAATCAATGCAGAAAATTTCTCTGACATTGTAATTGACTTGGTTTTGGTTCTAACTTAAATTCTCAGTGTGCGCAGGTTCTCAGTACATGATACATGTTCCAACTGGTGTGTAACACATTTTGCTTTGTTGTTTTTTAAAAAAAAAGTATATCTTAGTAGGAAGGAGAAGACTAAGATTGAACTTGACAAAACCAAAATCCTGCCAAACCCCAAGGCTTTTGTGTAAGGCTTAAATACAAACACTAAAAACCTGAGGATTGCAGGCAAAACATTAAATAAAAATTAGTACCTGATTGCTCAAGAAAAAGAGAAGACAAAAGGCATTTCTCTTTCAATGTCTGTTTAAGAGTTGTGCCTTTTTTCTTCTGTTGATTTGCCTTAGTAGTGTGCCCGTGGAGAGCAAATATTTCAAATAACTGCTTCTGTGTTTTAAGGGTGGGCATTACAGAATTGTGATGTTTGGAAGCGTAGCATTTTACCTAGAAGCTCTTCCGGAAAAGAGTAACTATGCAGAGCACTTGGGCTTACTCCTCCTGCTAAGGCAAGAGGAGCTAAGGGCTCCCATGGACTGCAGAGTAAAGGAGCCAGACCGCTGGGTCAGGTGTGTAACTGAGGATATCACTTGTGCTGAGGTTGCTGTACAGGTGATTGCTTGATCAATCATAGCTTGATTTCATGTCCTTCTGTTCCACTCACACATTTCCTTTGCTTGGCTCTTCCAACAGATCCCACCTCAGTATGGTCAGCAAGGTGTAAGTGGCTACTGCCAGCAGGGCCAGCAGCCGTACTACAACCAGCAGCCGCAGCCCCAGCACCTGCCGCCCCAGGCACAGTATCTGTCGCAGGCCCAGCAGAGGTACCAGGCTCAGCAGGTAAGCACTGTCCCCTGCTCCTGACACTCACCCTGGGGCTGGAAGTGTAAAAGGAACCCGTGTGCAATGAACAAAACCTACCCCTCATCTTTCGAGGGAACCGTGTTAATTAAATAACAATAATTAAATAAGAAATTGAGCAAAATTAAATAAACATGAAATCAGACCGCATCTTTCTGCATGGTCTTTAGGATATATGCACAAATACATCTGCAGACATTTTCAGACTTTATTTCATACCACCTTTTTAGGGTAAAGCCAGTGTATATGTCCCAGCAACTATTTCCTGTGCTTTCACAAACAGGTAACAATTTCTTGATGAGATGTCAGTGGGTGCTGGAGCTTTTCCTTGCTTTTGTTATTTCCTCACAAGACAGGCATTGTTGAGAATTCCTGCATCTAATGTGGTCACTGCTGTTTTGGGTTTTTTGTGGAGGAGTTCAAGGCATTTTGGAATTGCTTTGTCAAAGTAGCTTCTTAAAAGATATTTTAAATGGATATTGCAGCTATTCATTTGAATGGTGTCAGTTTGCACACCCAGTTAGGGAAACCGCACAATTTGTTATCCATTGCTGGTTTTGAATTCAGCTCTTTATATTAAGCATTAAACTTAATTTCAAGTGATTCTGTTTTTAACCAAGATCAGAAGTGATAATGTATGGTCTGGTTCCCAGAGCTGGAGAAACACTTAGATTTTAGATACTGAACAAAATGGATGTGCATAGCTGATGCAGCTGAACATGTAGGCTCAGTTCTGTCTGCAGTCTCAGCTCTGTTAATCATGGAGAGGTGATCTGGAAATGGAAGGATGAAACTAAAGCATACTCACCATCCTGGGAAATCAAACAAAAGTGAGTTGTTCAAGACTGGATATTAGTGGAAGCATCAGCACTTGCTGCAAGTCACTGGGGAATTCTGTCAGGCATGGTTGATTAACATTTTGCGATTATGCTGGTGCAATGTAGAAATCTTAGCTTGAAATAAAAATAGTGTGTAAAATAAACTAACAAAAGATGCTGTAAGTGGCAATGATACTGGAGACTCCCCGCCTTTGACTTTAAAATAAAGCTATGATAATTTCACTGTGTAATTACATGTTAATTTTTCTTCATCTACATTTTAAAATTCCATTGAGAATTAACTTTTTTCATTAAAATGCTGGATGGTTTATGAAATAGAATTCTTAATTGTATCTGTGATATTCTTGTAAATGTCACCACATTCTGTCTTTTGGTTTATATGTAACTGCAACTTTAAAGATTGCAGTTGTGTCTTTAAATTTAATTTTCTTCCTTTTTTACTTAGCCATTAAATGCTTGATTTCTCTATGACTTGAAAATACTGTTCATAAGCATCTTGGTGAAGTCTCAGCAGATAAAGACCTAGTAATACAGCATATAAGATAGAAGAAACACAGCTGCTCTAATGTCTACATATCACAGTGTATGAAATTGAAATGGGTTTTTTGCTGCCTTGGACACCTTGTCATGTTTTAAATATACTGTCAGTTGAACGGATTGAATATTTTGGTTTAAAAAACACACAAGACATTCCAACTTTATAGACCTTAAGAGTAGCAAGGTACTGATTTATCTGTTGATAGGTGTTCCAATTACATCATTTGCTATCATAGCTGGGGAAAAGAAGGTTTGTGCAGTGAAGTGAGAGGGATCATAGAAGGATGAAGGCAAAATTAGAGTAAAGCCTTCCGTATATTTTGAATTTCTGAGAACTGGGATGAAGAGAAAGGCAGGGGCAGATTCACAGGTAAAAGATAGCAGCCTTGATGTAGCCAAATTCCCTTTTTGAGGATTTGAAGTGATACTGAAGGACAGTCTAAATCCAGGCTCCAAGGGTGATACAGGCATCTGAAGGTCAGTAGGCTTTTTTTTGCCTCAGTCTGCAAGATGAGATGATGGATTAGGTCCTCACCAATACAGCCCCACAGCTGGTGGGCCTTTCTGTGGGAGCTTTACCTGGATTTGTGATGGTTTGTGAATAACTGTTCTTCAGCCTCTTGTGGTCAGCCTCTTACTCTGATCCCAGGTTCTGAATTATACGATAATTTCACTGTGTAATTGGAGTATTTGTGTGCAGATGGGATTATTTTGTATAAATAATAAGTAGTCCTAAAACACCTTGGGGCTGGCTTCTTGGAACCAGATCGGTTGCATGGCTGCTCTTCCCTCTTTCTTAAAAACAATCAGCAGGTGAACACTTCTGTCATGTTTCTCTGTAAAACCTCACCACTGTGCACTTTCCCATTCTTTGAGAACTCTCATCTAGAAAACAATTCCTACACAAGAAATTGAAGTCTATATTTCTGACACTTCAGCAAAAGTGTTCTTTCTGTACTGGTAATGCATAGTAGAATTACCATCAAGTGGTAACCAGTGTGGAATACAAAAATTACTACTAAACAAAAAAAAAAAAAAAAAAAAAAAAAA
>VWZP01008841.1:349237-431401 GCA_013396995.1 Dicaeum eximium | reverse complement strand
AAAAAAAAAAAAAAAAAAAAAAAAAAAAAAACAAAACAAAAAAAGTTGGGAACATATGTCAAATTCTGCTGCTGACAGAAAAAAAAAATTACAAACTGTACTTACTTAAGCATACATATCTCTGCTTATGTGAGACTGATTACCTTTGAAAAATAAAGAACAATAGTTTATTTCATTAAAATTTTAGCAAGAGCAATAGGAGTAGGTACTTGTTTAGTTTTAGGAGAGGTACCAAGTTGGGGAATGTGGGTGAGAACAAAGCCAAGCTCATCTCAGGGGCACACTGGAAGGAGAAGAAGCAGTAGAGACACACTAAGAAGAGGGATGTTGCAATTCTGTAAAAGAAAGAAACAAACAAACTCAAAAATTATGAACCCCACAAAATTCCAGAGAGACTGGAATCTCCATCATTGGAGAAATTCAATTAGACAAAGCCCCCAAGGATCCTGTTCTTGCTAGGCTTGCTTTGAACTGGAGGTTTGACTATATGACCTCTCTGTGAAGGTCTCTTTGAAAATATGTGATCGTGTTTGTGACTTAAAACTGGCGTTACATTTTCTAAATACAATTTCAAAATAAGCTACAGAATCATGTATTACCTGTTGCACCAGTTGGTGCATCTTTCTTATTTCTGCTCTAAAAATAGCAATACATCCTGTTTATATAATCCTGTCAATTAGAAAGCTGAGGTACTTTCAGTCATACAATCTGTCATCCTTTCTGTCTGTCATCCTTAGTTTTGCTCTTTCTTTCAGCTTGCAAATGGATTTCCTTCGTGTTTTCTATATTCTTCATTAACCTTTTTTTTTGTCTTTCTATATTGATTTTGTGATGTGAGTGTGATTGAATTGGTTTTACTTCAGGAGGGAGAAGAGAAATGCTAAACTGGGAAAGAGAGCTTCTCTAATTTGCCTTCTTTTCCTGTTTGTATTTTCTTTATTTCCCTTGTAGATTTATGTTAAGCTACTTGTTTTGGAGATTATAAAGCTGAAAATAGTGTTTATTCTGTCTGGATGATAGACTTTTTCTTGCCACCAGTTTCCTTTTATGTAAAACCCCATAGTGTGATGATCTGGGTATTCTGTTATAGGGAGAAAACTGATGTGAAATTTCTATCAGATGATGTTTTATTTTTGCTCTTTTAGACACATTGTGAGCGAGCTCCTGAGGTCAGGTATAACTCTGTGTTGTGCCTTAGAATTGGTGCTCGTCTTCATTTCTCACATATTGTGGAAGTGTTAAGCCATTGTTGTTTTTCCTTGACTCACTTGAATTCAATATGCAATCTTGTCTAATAAAAGTAAACAGATAAAACAATTTCTGGGACTGTTCCAGTGACTTGTGACTTTCATTCTTCTAATAAGCATAGATGGGAAGGAGGAGAATGGGATTTATTTGAATGTTTGAACTCTTAAGTTGTTTAGATCTTTGTTAAATTGATTGCCTGGTAGGCAGAAAGGGAGTTTCATAAGAGGTGATTTGATAGTAATACTGGCACAGTTTACTATAGAACCATATTGCAAGCCAGCATCAGTCATCCCCTCTTCATATCAGGAGCCTGCTGTGTAAAAACCATTAAAGGAAGAGCTTTGTTTTAAGCAAATTTATTGCAGTAGCAGATTCATTGATCATTAGATATTGCCGGTAGATGTAGATACTGCCTTGGTTTTTTTTTTTTTTCTTCTTTAACTTCTTTTTACCTTTACTGCTCTTTAAAAGAAAAAAGAGGAAGAAAAATGTGCTGCACTACTATAGTGTTGCCCTTGGCAGGGCTTTTCATCTTGAAATGGCATATAAATGAATAAATGCTTCACTTGTTTTTGCAGTTTTAAATCTTTTGCCATAAGTAGAAGTGATATTTTGTTCAAGAATGTCATGTAATTGCAAACTTAAACTGTCATCATTAAACATTATTTTGTTAAGATAGTGTGATGTATATTTTTGGTTATTATGCTTTCCAACTGGCTTGTAAACAGCCATGTTTATATATTTCCTTGCTTTATGTAGCATGTGTTCATATGTACTGAGATAGAATCATGCCTTTAAGCTTTATCGTGTTATTTTATGAATTGGGACCGTATCAGTTTTTGACAGATGAAATGAATCTGCAAAATAGTTATGGTCTCACTCTTAGTGAAATAAAAATAGTGATTTTATTCTACACCTATTGCAGTTACCCTGAATGAAGTCATCTTTTGTTTTACACCTTCCTGGAAGCTCTCTGCTTGCAAGTTTCCGGACTAGAATGCTGATCCCTTTTTTCACATACAGGCATAAGATTAAATGGGAAAAAAGCGTGGCAGGTCCTTGAGGTGGGGCATGCATGTGCCCTTGTCTGGGGCATTGGTCATTCTGGTTAACTGTGTGCACAAAGAGTTTGTGTGTGTTTGTACATCATTTGTTGTGGTTACTGTGGGGTTTTTTAAGTAGTTCAGGCTCACTTTTTAGTCTGCTTTTACTTAAAAGGAGAAAATGTTTTATAAACAAGCAAACAAACAGCACTCTCTCACTGGCTCACAGGTTTTATTTAAATGTTCTAAAAGCTGGCCAAAATCTTGTTTGCCCCCCAGAATAATATACCTTACCTACTGATCTTGGCGAGATTTTTTTCCAACGCAAACTGTATAGGACAAATAAAGGACAAGACTAACCAGTGGGGCTTTTTTCCTGAGACTGGGCCAGAGGACAAATGCAGTTTGGGCCAGTAGGAATTTGTGAATTGTTTTAGTAGTCCCAGGTAGAAAGGCATCTGAAGCAGGAAGGCAGAGTACATGAGAGGGTGGGAAGCGTCTCTGGTGACACCTTGGTCAGTCTCTCCAGGCAGAGGGTTGGAGACCACTGACACTTCCATAAGGGGCTGCAACTTCTCTATGTTTCCCTGAACTGGGATCAGTGGTTGGAATTAGTCTCAAGTTTTAAGCCTGAGATGATGATGAGAATGTTCTTTCACAGACATCTGTTTCTAGTGTTGAGTCAGTGCAAGGTAGGACAGATAAAACATTTCCTGATTTGAAACAGTCTTTGAAAATGTGAACAAAATGTGAAACTAATTAATCTGTTTTCATGTCCAATCTGTACGACTGTCATGAAAACAGAACAAATTGTATTGTGGCAAAATGCACCAAATTATTAAAGTGATTTTGGTACAATGAAGATGAAGTATTGTTTTTAAATTTAATGTGAGCTGCTAAAGTTCTTTAAACAGTATAATAAGCAACATGTTAATTAACATTGTCAAGCTGTTTTGGGGTGTAACATTGTACAAAAATAGTACTGTAATAATAGGAATAACTGTCGTACATGCAAATACCAAATTCACTAGTAAGTAATACAGACAGTCCTCAGTGAGTCCAAATTTGTATACTTCAACACAATTATTCTTTATAATAAAATCTTCACTCTTAAGCTACTAGAAATTGGCACAGAATTAGCAGTCAACTGTACTTTAGTTTAGTCTCAAATCCTTCAGACTTTAATTTAAATTTGTTTTAAGGACTACCATACAGCTGGACGTCTTAAAGTTGTAATAAAAATCATTTGTCCTTCTGTCCTTTTTAAACTTTTGTGTCTGTAATCATTCTACCACTAGATGAGTGGTTGCACTTAATATTTGTTGGGTTATGAACCGCAGGAAATCTGGGAAAGAACAAGCTTATATGTTAATTTGACATTTGCTGCCAGGCATATAGGAAAGTATTCTTTGTGGAAGTTGGCTATTACAGTTATATGGGAACTCATAATCAAATTTAATGTTCAGAAGAGATAGTTGCCTGCTGTCAGCAGCAGTGGCTGACACCACTGCTTGTTGTGTACCATAAATCCTTCATGGCTTTCGTCATCTCAGCAACAGAGATGCCTAGTGCACAGTGAACACTCACTCCATTCTGAAATGCTGGACTTGTTTTTAGCTTAGGAACAATTATCCTTTCCAGAGTGAAGAGGTACTAGGGAGAAGTAATTCCTGTAAAACATTTAATCCCAGGCTCATGACAGTAAGAACTGATACAGATATATGCATTATATATATACAGTTTGCCAGCCTTTTCAGCCTCCCTTATGGGGGGAGCTGAAATTAGAGACAAGGAACACCAATAATATTACTTTGTATGAAGGCATCAGTTTTGGTACACTGAACCTTCTGTTGCCAACATGCTTCAGAGAGGTCAGATAGATACCAAAAGGCAGAGTGCAATACTGGCTTCTTGCATCTGTAGTAAAGCCTGACTGGCCTTCGGGAGAGCAGGGAAGGGGAGCAGGCTTTTAGCAAATGGCTTCCAAACTCACACACCACGACCTAAATCCCAGCTTCTAGTCAAGCCACCACTGACCAGCACCTGCTGAACACTGAAGTGATTTAAGAACTGTTGAAATACTTAGGAACAGTTTTGAACTTGTGCATAAAACTGATTTATCCTTTTCGAGCCTTTCTTAAGCACATGATATTTTCAGGAAGGACAAGAGAGGTTTGAACCCTTGTAGGTTCAATGAGTACTTAACTGATTGAAATCTTTGCCAGTTAGATCTCTGCTTTTATAAAGTCTTATTTCATAATCATGATGCTGCTATGATAGCAAATAAGTGTTAAGTATAAGGTTATTTATCTGGTGGAGGTTACTTAGCTCAGTGAAACTCACTCCTGTGCTATGTCTTCTCCCAGTAGTGGGCATGGCTGATTATTGTCCATTTGGGGACTGCTCTGTTCTCATCATTGCTTATATCATTCCAGGAAATGTGTCAAACCTCTCTCTTTTTTTCCTCAGTGATTTCTCTCTGTATTTACAAGATTATAATAGGTGCTGCCTTGTCAGACTTGGAGAATAATCTTCCAGAGCCAAGTAGCCAGAAGGAATAGAGTCAGGCAGAAGAAGAAAGTATAATTGTCCGTAAACTCACACCTGAGCACAAATACAAAATTGAGGGCATAGCACAGAGCAGCAGTCACAGCAGCACAGGCTTGTTTTTGCTGAAGGCTTGTTGACCAAACCCAAAAATCTGCATTCAGATTTAGAGAAGACTTTCTTGGCCCTGTTATTTTAAAGAGAGTGTTTGCAGAGATTGTGATCAATTTATGCAAATAAAAATCCAACTGCGGTCTGTTAGGCCTGAAGCTGTTAAAGTTAGCATGTATAACTACCCCTTACACGTAGCTGTCTTTGTAGGAACTTGGATTTGTTGAGTGATACTACTGGGAAAGGAGAAGTACTTTATCTTGCAAAGTGGTACTACTGTTCATGTACAAAATGTAGCAAGCTTGTTTATACTTCTGTTTTATAATCTTCCAAAGCACTGTCAGTGAACGAATTTGTTTGCCTCTGAGTTGTCTCAACAACTGAACACCACCTTCAGTTTCAAGTTCCCTCATTGTAGTTAAACATTTTCTCAGTATATATGTTCTTTTGCTGTCTTCATCTCTTAATGGTTTTCTGCTGAAAGCAGGCTTTTCCATTTGAAGGAAGAATTCTGAAGGTCAGCTTTCTTTTCCTGAGAAACCAGCAAGTGCACCTCTTCAGGCATCTGCTGCTGATGGGGGTTTGATGGTAGCTGGCTGGATAGTCAGAGGAGATGGGTCAGCGCGCGATGCAAACCTGTTCGGCAGGAGTGTTCATGACCACCTGTATCCTGCTGGTTTTTAAACCACCTGCTGGTTTTTAATTTTTAATTCCTGTGTTTTTGTATCATTCTGAGCCTGGAAGACATATTGCAGCTTTTGTGCTTGAAAGATATGCAGTGCTGAAAGGTCTGGGTCTTGATTTTTTTTCATGTACTAAAATGAAGTTGATATACAATATAACAAAGAAACTCTGGCAATAAAAGCCTCCCTTCAACTAAATTAGAAAGAGAAAAAACTTAATCTCCTAGGAAAAGGGAAGTCCTGTTTTGCTGCTTTAATTTTAAGTGGCCAGTTACTTACATGAAATCAGTTTGTAGATTTAGTGAGCAGTGTCTTATGTGCATAACAAAAATCTTCACAAAGTATTCTAGTGCAAAAAGCAGGGGTGCTGAATCATTTGTTCAAACCAAAAATTTCGGTATTTTAAAGTGAATAATCCTAAAAGGAAACATTTTTCAGCTCAACTACAAAAACTGTGTAAAATCTATCATGGATTTAGTATGCTGTGCTTAGAGAAAGGTCTTTTTAATGAGTTTAGAAACACAGTAAGATACACGTGTCCAAATGTATTTCTTAAAGTCCTCAAATCAGTGGTTTGGCTTTGACCCACAAAGTATTGTTGTTGTTATGATGGTGATACTATGTAAAGTTTCTGAGTTCTGGTTTCTCTCAGTATTTAAATCACAGAAGGTTAATTAAAGCAGTTCTTTATTTTGCAATTGCTTTGGAATATTAACCTCACAAAGCCTGCATTAAATCAATGAAGTGACAGAATTGCATTTGCTTTATAAAATAACTCTACAAGAGCAAAGAAAAGCCATTTATAGTTCAGTGCCATTAATTGCTTGGCATTTAGATATTAGCATAGGAGTCAATTAATTAACTTGATAGTAAAACTACTGGAATGCAGACTGGTAAAAACTATTTTGTTATAGGAGATTAGTGATCATAACTATTGTTGCTCCCCTTACCACGCTGCTTACTACTCAAGGAGGGTTTTCTTTTAATGTTATTCTGAGAGCTAAATTAATATCTCAGAAATAATTTTATCCATACCTTTCAAATTTAGCAGTTAGTTAAACAGAATAGTGAGTTTATCAAAAGATACCTGATCATGTAACTGTCATTTATTTTATGATCCACTAATCTGATGGCTGTTCCATGACAAAAGTTATGTAGGCAAATATTTTGGAATATAAAGGCACAAATGCTGCTCTAAGAAAAATTCTAAAATGCAAATAGAATAGCATTCTGAATTAAGTGATCATTGTTGTAAAGTCTAAAAACTACCAATAAATCTTAGTGGTTGAAGGTTTTTTTACTTATTTGTTTTGTTTGGTTGGTTATTTTGGTTTTTTAGTTCTGTATGAGCAGTATATATTCCACATTTCAGTGGCCTTGTAAATTGCATCTCATGGCCAGTTGCAATATAGCAGTATTCTCTTACGGCCTTTAAATTAACACACATTATTTTCCTCAGAGGAAGGAAAAATAAGTTTGTTAATATTCCTGGCATAAAATCTAACACTGCATTTTTTTGGCTGCGTGCATTTTCTTTAATAATTGAAGCAGTTCAGTGTACATATATTTAGTTTTATTTTCTGTATTTTGCATGGGGATTTTGTTGTTGAGACAATGTATTATCTGAATATTGACCAGCATATATTTCATATGCATTCATTATCCTTTCCAGTACTGTAGTAGGATTTCGAATATATTTTGGAGCATGCAGCTGAATTGTTACAGGGTGTTTTAGTTGTTGCAATCAGATACGTACAACAAAGAATGAAATAGCAAATCAAAATAAATAATATACCACTTAAAAACAAGTTTACTTTTACATGTTGACAAAACTGCTTGGTGTTTATGTTGCGGAAGATAGGAGAACAACTGTTGGTCTTGGTGAGCTGTCCCTCCATAAATCAAGCTCTGGAAGAACACAGCCTCTCTCTTTGTGTCTTCCTCATGTTTATCCCTGACTGCCAAGAAGCTATCTTCCACATGCACAGCTATAACCAGTCTGGGATTTGGGTCTCTGCCTACAGAAGTCATGAAGATTGTTCTCCTTCACCCTCACAAAAAAAGAGAGGATTATTATTGCTTTACTACCTAGTAATCCTTTACCAACTTTTAATGAAAGTCACTGTTTGTTCATTGCTGTATTGAAGAGTAGTCAGTGGTCTGGCCTCAGAGTTTTAAGTTTTCACTACTTCTTTCATTTGTCCACCATCCTCTTAACCCCTCCTCCTGCCACTCCCAGCACGAGCCCAGCTGGGAATATTTTCTTTTGAGAAATTGTGGTTGTGGTGATGGTGGTGAAGACTTTCCTATCTCAAAAAAATATTGTGCAGTCCATTGAATTGCTTCCGGTGGGCGCTTCCTTTTTGGAAATTACTATTCTTTTCCCACTCCTTGGACTAAGATACTGTTCTGTGTGGTGGGCTGGATTTAAAGATTTTTGCACAGATACTCTGTTTCTTCACAGACTGCAGAGAAAGGGAGGATGGTAATGCAGCTAATTTTCTACTTCCAGTAGCCAGCCCCAAATGTAACACACTAACATTTTCACATACTGAAAAACAAAGTTAACCAAATTAATAGAGACCAGTTGAGAATACCTTCTCTACCAAGGTTATTACAGACTTTTTTGCATCTGAGCTTCAGTTCCTTCTCCTATGATTGTACTGCTGATAAAATAGTAGGTAAATCTCCTTTCAGTTTTTATTTAAGGGCTCTCTGTGGTGGAGTATTAGAGAGTTAGCAGGTGCCACTGGACTGTGATATAAATTGTCTGTAATACAATATAGCTTTATATATGAGGGACAGGGGCTAGCAAGCAAACCTCTCTATTCTGTTTCTTTTTTAAATGTAACCTCAGTGATGTTTTGCAGCCCTTCCTCACCAATTTGCAGGTTTTCATGAGCCTTTAGATGAAGTCCTGGCTTTTACCTCAAAGCACAGACACAGACGTGCCCCTAAGAAAACACCGAAGTAACGTTTCCCAGTCTTGAGTGAGGAAGTCTCATCCTTGGGTACCTAGCTTGAGTAGCCTGGAGGTAGCAGCTGCTCTCGGTGCAGCTTTTCTCTTTATTCTGTAAGCTGGCTTCAGGCTTTCAGCTCTGCTGTAAGCTGCGGGCAGTGCTCTGACCTCATTTCTGCCAGCGAGCCGTATGCTTGGGAGAGCTTCCTTGGCAGCAGCAGGCAGTCTGGGGCAGGCTGCTGCCCTCTGGGGCACAGAGCCCCCCAGCTCTCTGCTTCTGCAGCAGCCAAGTCGAAAGAAATGGCAGGTTTGAAATCCTGCCCCTCTCCCACCTTTTGCCGGGTTTAGCTGTTTCTTTGGGGTGCAGAGCTGTTTCTCAGCCCAGCTTCACGTCTTGGGTCTGCTGAAGCCATGCATTCCTCCTGGAATTTTAGGAAGGACTAGTGTGGCAGGTCAGGATGCTGGATGGCACAAAATCTGTAAGTCATCACATTAACATAGTAGTCTGTCCCAAGTGACTGTAAAGAATAGGACATGCAAAACCAGCCAGGCCTCTTTTTTAAAAAACTTTTTTGTTCTGTTTTGTTTTAAATATAGCTTTGTCAGTGAAAAAATGGCTGGGAGAGGAAGGAGGGGGTGTAGAAAATGAAAGCGTGGTTGGACTGTCAAGCCTTGTGGGTTTTTGCGGAAAAGTCCAAAAAGCTCTGTAAACATGGGAAAATGCATGGAAATAAAATGAGCATTTTACCCCTCATTTCCAAGTTACATTTCTCAGATTACTTCTTTGGACTCTCTCTCATCTCTTTATTTACACTGGAATTTTAGATCTGTAGAACAAAATCCTACCTTTTTTGCCTGTAAATGAAGAGCTGACAGCTGTTTATCAGGTTGTGCAGTGTGCAACAGTCACATTTTAATACAAACATCAAACTGGCCTATTTTTCTTGTGGCATGTTACAAGTATGAGAGAGGAAAACGAGAAGAAATGTCTTGTTTCTGATTAAATCCACTATTGATATGCTCTGTGATCCATGGAATGCAATAGTGGTGAAAGAGAAAAGCAAGATAAGGGTTTCTGAGAATGATTTCATCTTAGAGCTCTTCCTGCATCACTTGCTTAATGTGGCTCCTGGAGGCCATATAGCAAGACACATGTGAAAATGGACTAGAGCGTTGAGGAAGAGAGACCCTTCTGGCTTGTTAGTTGGCTCAGGTTACCTAATATGAGACTAGAAGCTGTGCTGTCCAAACAAAAAATCTTCCTGTAAGAGATGGGGAGGTTTTTTTGACCCTGTCTGTGTTTTCAGTGTATTCTGCAGCAAAAAGCCTTTGATAGTTAGGCAGTCTGACTTGCTAATAACTTAGGGAGAATTTTGATGAGCTGACCCTCAATAATATATTTGCTTAGCTAAGTATCTTTTGCATCAACTGCTGCATAGTGTATTTTTTTCCTTCCCTCTGCAGTGTCTTACGACTTAACTTAGATGTCATTTCATGATAACTGGGATTGTGAAGGGAGAAAATTATGTTACCATTGTAATTTTTTTTTAATCAGCCTAACAAGGGATGCCTAGGAAATAGTAAGTTTTAGAAAGAAACTGCAGATATCTTGGAAGGGAGAATATTAGTAACACTGAAGAAGATGATGGGGTGTCTTACGGACAATGACTGGTCTGCACTTGAGGCATACAGATTGGCAGGTTTTCCAAATATCTCCATGTACACATGGTAGGATTTTTCTCTTACAGATTAGTTATGATTTCTGGATTAATTTCCTCTCTTCAAAAAGGAAGGGGCTATTTTGCTTTGGCAATTTTCTGAAGTTGTTGATTGCCTTTAGTACCTGTAAAGATGTTGAAGACTGAAGTTAACTTGCTGAGGCAGAGTATCATCTTTGTTTCTGAGGGCAGGTTCCAGCCCTGGCTTGACTGTGGGCAGATGATAATGACCTGAAGGAGCAGCAGTTGCTGCTTGCTGGCCCCACTGAAGTAGCAGTCAGCAAAAGTGTCAGTGTGTTGTGGGAGATGCCATTGTTCAGGACCACTGCTTTCCTTGTCTCCATTCAGCTTTCCATGGTGGTGGTAGAGGGTTGGCTTGAAATGATTTACATATTCTGGTTGTGAACGGCGTTTATTCGGTTCATCACGTAAACACAGACTTGCGTGTTTAAGAGGATTACCAGACTGCACTGGTAATCCACCTCCAGTGGTTAGCATGCTCTTCTTTTTTCTTGGTGTAATAGGTGCTAGGACCAACAAAACAATTTTTTTTCCTGCAGTCACCTGTTCCTCCTGTGCAGCAAGAGACTTGCTTGCTAGTTTGTGCACAGTGTTCTCCAGATGCAAGGTACCAGTTTTCTTCAAGGCTTTGCAGGCTTCTGTTTCATTTTTTCCTTCCCCATTTCTGATTAATAAAATTCAATATACATATGCATGTATTTCTTCTTGACCCAAGAACTTCTGCAAGAGTCCATCTACATCCTGCAGGACTTCTGCAGACCATCTGGCCAGGATTCAAGCAAATGTCTGTGCTCTTTTGTCCTTAGTGGATCCTTCCCCACAGGGCTGCTTGCGTGACACTCAATGTTGCCTGTGCCCTGGGGCATAACATTTTTTCTGTGTGCACCCTTACCTACAATATTCCTCTAACAGGTAGGCTGGCCTTTGTTGTCAGTTTTGTGCTACCAGAGAATATACAGCTCGGGAGGTTACGTGTTAGGAATTAGGGCTGGGCTAGAAGTTGGCTGTTTAGGGATATGTCACCATTCTGGTAAGTAATTTTTCCTTTACTGTAGTCTGTTAGTGCAGAAGGTGGAAATAGGGGAGATGTGTTGATACATATTTATCTACACAGAATGAACAGGTGCTTGGTTGACTGGTAACAAGGAACGTGCTTCTAGCATAGCCCCATACATATCACTTGGCTTCTTTCTGTTCAGTAGTACTCCTTCAAAGATGAGTAAAATACTCCTGTACTGTAGGGCTGTCCACTTCTCTTGGCTGCTCTACTGGCTTCTGATTTCCATTCTCAAGTGGTCTGAGGCAAAGAAAAAAAGAATTAACATTTGTTTTCAGTTTTGCTGTTGTCACATTGCTATAGAATTTGCTGTTCTCACGCTTGAAGTCTTTTTAAGATTAACTCACTGAATCAAGAACGTGGGCTAAAATAGTTTTTAATGAGGTTTTTTCAGATTGAATTCTAGCATATTATTTTAAATAAATTATCTTCTTTCTGTTTAACCATCATGGTACTTCTCTTCCTGGGTGGTCATGTTATCCCTCTGAAACTTACTGCAGTAGAAGTGAATGAAGCCTGAATGACATTTCTCACCCAGCCCTCCTTTAAATGTGGTTTTCCCTCAAACATTAATATTTTCATCATGCTTTCATTTTCCATTAAAAATAATTTAAACTATTTAATAATTAGATCTAATCTCCTTCGGCAAAACTTAAAACAAATGTGCATTTCATCTACATGGTTTCAGTCATTTTCAGAGCTTTATTCATTCAGATTTGCAGAAAACACATCCATGTGGACAGGCTTGCTTGTCTTAGGCTTGGTCCAGCTAGAGAATGAAAGCATGACACTAATTACCATTGCACATGAAAAAGGGAAAAAGCTGTCTGGCAGTGGCCTGCTCCAAAGTGGTTGCAGTGTAATTGGCTCCTGCAGGTGTGGGGCCGGGCTCATGGCTGGCTGCTGACAGAGAACGGAAGTTTCCTTCCTCTCCTACTCACCCAACCCTTCCCAAGGCCAGCTCTACTCAGTAAGCCATGATAAACCTCAGGGGGAAGGGGTTACTTACCTGGCAAGTTTTAAGTTGCACCATCTAACAAAGTGGTCTAATAAAGACCACTAGTACAAACTTAGGAATGTGTGTCCAGCTGCAAGAATTGTGGGAGGCAGAAACAAGGAGCCTTTGACTTTATTGCAGGCCAGTATGTAGGCTCACTCTGTCACTTTAAACCTCTGTGGTAGTGAAACCCCACACCAGAATTAGAGACTTCGAAAGTCTATAAGATGAATACAGTAACAGAGAACAAGAGGGATGAAAATATCCTGTTTCCTCCCTTACTCCTTAGACTACACAAATCTTGAGTTCCATACACCTCAATTTGCAGAGAAAGCTGAAATTGTACTTAAATAGGAGATGAATAACTAGTCCAGGCTCTGTGAATTACAAGCAATTGGTTGTTGTTAGTATTATTGCTTCCCAAATGATTCTTTATGGATCTATTTCTGAACAGCTTACCCAATATATAGGCTTTAGGCTATGTCTAGTCCTTTTTTTTGTCTACCTATTTTAATCATAAATGTGTTTTTAAAAGTCTAAAAAAGTCTAAACCTCAGCTATTTTGAGTGTATGTTTATGACTTGCTGATTATTTGTCCTTGTGCTTTTCTAAAATCTGATGGGGAAAACCCTGACTTTAGTTATTTTACAACTTTGTTGACAGTTTGTGCTGTAACAGCTATGATATGATTGGGTTTGTGCCAAGTTGGGAAGTTCTGAGTGGAAACTTGTAGCCTTCTGTTTATAAAAGCCTGGGTTTCTGTTTTACACACATGCTCATCTATGGGAGGAAGGATTTTCTGTGATTCATAAAAAATCATAAGTTTTGTTTTGAAAGTTGATGTCAGTGATGGATGAAATACTGGGAGTCGAAGAAAAAAAAAAGTCAGGAATCCCAGGAGAAGACTAAGCCCCTTATCAGTGGGGAATTCCTCAGCCATGACTGTAGCACAACACATGGTAACATGTTCCTCTTCCCCTTATGTTCCCTCTCTTCAGTCCTCGATAAATCCATTCCTAGATGCTAGGAAGAAGAATGACCTTTCAAAGCGGCGAGAATTGCCAATTCCATGCATTTCCTCTGTGACAGACAATTTACTCTAATACTTCTGTCCTTATTTCTTATTTATCTCTCAAAATCTGTTGTAGCTATTCTGTAATATGCTGTATGTTAACAAAATTTCCAAATGCAGAACTGAAGAAAGGCAGTAGCATGTTTTCTCTCATCTGTTTTTCAGTGAAAATGATATTAAGTACTACTTTGGTTATGAAGCCAACCTCTTAGTGAAATATGCTATTATTTAATCATTATGTTTAGAATATAAATGGACTGTTTTTATTGGACAATACATGTGTATAAACAGATAAAATTATACACACAGTCCCATGCATATTTCATCTGGGAGATTCCCAAGCCTGCAGCTTACTGAGAGCAAAATGATCCTTTACTTCCCAAGAGCTGCTTTCCAAGTTTTCTAGTGATCCAAGTACCTACATAGCTTTACAGAGAATATAAGAAAGAGTTTGTAATCTCAGTCCCATTTGGAGTGCACAGGTGCTTGCATCATTAACCAACACAAATGTCTGTGTGTTTCCAAACCTCACCTGCTACTGAGCAAATGAATTTGATTTTTCTACTGACAGAAAGGAAAGCTCTATGAAAACACTGCATTTTAAAAGACAAAGAGTGTTGTGCCTGGGGTTTTTAATGTGCTCTTCAGTGTGTGGAAAGACATTTCATAAATAGTCTTCAAATACCCAGGTAAAAGTAAATTCCATTCAACTTGCAGTATTTCTCATGAGAAAGAAAGCTATCTCCTCTCTCCTGCTCTCGTCTCCCTGGAAATTTCAGTAGTAAGCAAGGTTAGAATCTTGCGAACACGTGGGAAAAACCATGCTTGGTACTTAGTAAGGAAGTAATGGCTCTTGATTTTTCAAAATATAAAACACGTTTTGCTTCTCAGCAAAATCCTGTAGTGTCTGTTTGGAAAAAGGAACAATTGTGTTTCTACAATGACGTCTCCTAAACTGAATATTCCATTTATCCTTTTTCACCACTCTCGGTATAGCTGTGTGGTTTTGTTGTTGTTGTTTTGACAAGTGTTTTTTATTTGGTGTAATTTTTTAAGAATTAGGAAGAGCAGCGTTGAACGCTGAATTGGAAGCTGAAATGTGGGGTTGCCGGGTTTATTGCGAATGCCTGTGTAGTGACAGCCCCAGCGTGCGTGAGCGTGGTGTGTGTGTGTGTGAGTGTGCGTGCGCGTTTTTAAATAAAAAGGAAAGCAGAGGTTTGCTCATTTGTTTGCCTATTGTGAAGCTGTCCTGCACCTTTCTACTCCTTTGTACTGGGGTGAAGGCTGCTGAATGGAGGCCTTGTGCCATTTGTTGATTTTAAACCTCACTGTTAATCCACAGGAACCTGCTGGTGTGCGCAGCAGGAGAGCTGTGTGACAAGTGGAAATCTGGGCGGGAGGGAGTGCGGGGGGTCACAGGGGATAATAATCATTCAGCCATCAGCCTTTGTCACCCTTAAGCCTAATTGTTACCCTCTGCTGGTAACCACATTGAAGTGCTGGCCTTTTAAGTGTTTCTTGATTTTACTTGGCACAGGCTTAGGGATAGGGTCATTTATTGCTGGGTTTATATCGTATCAGGTTTGCTGGGGTTTGTTTAATTAGCCCCATTGAATTTTCTGCATCCCTTAAAATAATCTGTGAGAGTCCAAATGGGTGGAAGGGGCTGAATGGAAATGGTACAGTTGTTAACAAATTTCTCTCTGTCAGAAGCTGGGCTAAAACCAGAGACAGAAAGCTTTCCTGCTCTGCCAGCCAGCTGCCTTCTGGAGTCTGTGCATGAGCCGCAGCTGTGGCTGTGCAAAGTGGGCTGCCTGAGCAGCCCTGCACAGGCGGCGGCAAGGTGATGGTGGGGTGGGGCAGAGGGCAGCTTGCCCTGTCCTTTTGTGCCTTGCAGCTCCTGCCTGCTTCAGGTATGCCACAAAATCCAACGCCTTAGGATGGCTGAAGCAAACTGAACTGGTAGTAAACTAGGGAAGGTGAGAGGAGAGTTAAATAATTTAAAAACAAAGAAAAAGGTGAGATATCTTTTCTAGCAGGAACTGGTTCTTCAACTTTCCCTGCCAGTTATACATGCTGAAGTTAGTATTGAGCTTTCTGTTTTCCCTAAAGAAGCTGGTGTAGAAGCTGCTATAGAAGCTAAAATGAAGCCTGAATTTAAGGCTTTGCAATGGGCAAGTATCTCTGCGTGTGAAATGAGCTTGTGCTGGGGGGGTGGGAGATGGGGCTCAGGACAGGAGGTTGTTTCATTGCTCCTCCCACCCGTGCATGGTGGGTGTTGTGTTGGGCCATTAACTACAACTGCTTGGGCCTGCCTGCGTAGGGAGGAAAATCCCCAGGTTACTGGTACAAGCTTTGGAGCTACTCTTGATCAAATCCATGTGCCCTCTAACCCTTCAAACAGGATGTGCCTCCAGCAGATGCAGGGACTGTGCTGTGTGCTATGACCGGATGGCCAGGGTTTGAAATTTGCGCCAGTAGTACTGATGGTAAATCCAGGGCTGTTACAGGAGTCTGATTACACAGCATGACTGCAATCCTGTTTTCAAGTCCAGTCTTCCACCTGGCTCAGTACTTTATCAAAACGCTTGCGAATACGTCTTAGAGTAGGATGAATGTTTATGCTTGCTGCTAAGTCTTTTACAGTAAAATGGGGTTGTTTATTTAAGTGGTTTGGTTTTGTGTGTTTTCCCATGTTCCAGTGGTATGATTCCCTGCTGGTTGTTGGCATGCATCTCAGCACCCTGGTTTTCTTTACAAACGGCACATGTCATAGAGGTACCTGTGTGGACTTGATACTTCTATCAGAAAGGTTTAACGAGTAAAAACTTCAGATCAAAAACACCATCAGCTGTTTTATTTTCATCTTTCTGTGATGCAGATTTAATTATAATTACTGAGTCAGGTTAATAATTCTTTTATAACTGTTGTTGCAGGACATGTCTCAGGAAGGCTATGGAACCAGATCTCAACCCCCTATGGCCCCAGGAAAGCCTAACCATGAAGACTTGAATCTAATCCAGCAAGAAAGACCATCGAGCTTACCAGTAAGAAAATAATGTTTGTTTCAGTATTTTAAAATTGAAAGCACTTTATATACCAGTTCATTGCATCTGGGATAAACAGATGAGAAGTAGTGAAAGAAGAAATTATAAACAAGGTTGAAAAGGATTGAAGAATGAAAAAATGTTTTTAAAAATCTGGGAGCAGATAACTTTTTTATGAGTGGACTTGGCTTAGGCTTGTTCTGGTTCAAAACAGCACTATTTATGCACATGTATGTTCTGTGTTTCTGCACATACGTATTTGCATAGAGGAAACTGATTGATTTTTTAACTTTGGGAATTTCATACTTGCACAAGACAATCTGGTGAGGAGGAGGCTTTTATCTGTGTCCTTTTTCAAATGTTTTCAGTAGATTCCGGTTTAGAATACTGTTACCAAGAGTTGTCTGTTCCAAACCCTGATTATCAGTAATGAGTTTGACATGTTAATTCTGCTACTATCTATTACTACACAAGTGTAGAAGCAGGAATGACAGCAGTACTTAGGCTAGGTTGACTTTTGGTTAGGAGATTATTTTGGACTAATATTTATCAGCTTTTCTGAGCTCTACACGTTCTGCTGTGGGGAAAACAGCACAAATGAATATACGTTGTGAAGACATTGCAGCTGCTTGCATTTTTGAAGGTCTTATAATGGACAAAGTACTTAGCCTTGTCTCTCTGTGCTCCTTGTGGTTTGGGGATTTTCTTGTTTGTTGGTATAAACCAGCATGAACTTAAACCAGTTAGAATATGTTCAGCTTAAATGATGAAAACTTTATAAACTATGTGACCTCTGGCTTGGAATAATGTATCAGAAACATGTAAGATATTTCCCACAGTTCACTGGGTGTGTATTCATGTGCGGCTGGCAAAGGGATCTCTCTGAAAAGTTTACTGTATCAAGATATCACATGTATTTGTGAAATCTGGTAGTATGTTGTATGTATTACCTCTGGCACATGGCACAATTGTAAATCCCTAAAACTAGGGCAGTAAACATCTTCACAGCATTTTAAAGTTACATCTTTGGCACCTAGGAGAGAATATGTGCTACAAATTCTTTACATGATATTTGAGACATGCAAGTCTCAGGAAAACCTTTGGAAACTGGTATGAGAAAAGATACCCATTTGCTCTGATCCTAGTGTCAATTTGACAGTTTTTCAGGAGCCCTGTTTTAAACAGACTAGTTTGTCTGAACAGTTCTCAAAAATGGATGCTGGCAGTTACCTTAAAAATAGTAGCTCCTGTGGACATTGAACTGTTTTGGCAACAACTACCTAGTTTAAAAAGCAGGGATACTAAAAAGGACTTTTTATCTCCCAGTTTTTCATGAACAGTGTCTATTAGGGTAGAGAGAAGTAAAGTTATTTATTAGCTAATGTTCTGCTAATTTGCCTGTGTTTTTTCTTAAACAATTGTCCTACTTTTAATCCATGCTCTGTCCTATCTCCAGCATCATGATATTTAAGCAGAGTACTGGGTATTATCTGTGTCCCCGAGTGTTTGGTATATTTAGTAGCTCATAATTATTCTAGGTATGAGTAAGCTGGTTGTATTAACAGTGAATGTTAACCATTTTGGCCACTGAGCTTAAACTCTAAGTTGGTCCCGAATGCTGTTACTGTGACACCTAATTACTGAAAAGCTTTGATGCATAACCTGAGAGCACTTCATATGCTCAAAAACCACTGCTGTTTTCATGTGGAGAGGAATGGACGATACCGTAATTCTGTATTTTGGTGTTGGTATGGGGTTTTTGTTTGTTTTGGTTTTCAAATTTCAAAACAACTTCAATTCTTTGTACGTAGCAACAAGGGTTTGTTTTTTTTTTGATGATCCGTACATTAAAAGCTTTAATATGTCTATTTGGGGTATTGGTTTGAACATGGTGTTTTTTCCCTGAAGCAGGAGAGTTCTGTATTCTGTTTTAGACTGTTTATGGAAACCCTTTATCACTGTTCTTTGTTTGGTATTCCTAGTTAGCTTCATTTTGGTATATTCAGTATGGCTTCTCAAGCTTGTTTTTGGGTAATATGGTTCTTCAGGGTAGTAGTCACTAAGTTGTCTCTGTACAGTGAAGCTTGAAATTACAGCAGTGGTGTTAGGCTTTTAATAAAATTTAGTTATGTCTTGTTTCATGGTATTCTGGTATTTATACAATTTGCCCGTTATCTTTTTATTTCTTAAGGGCATTGTGTAAAATCACAGCAGCTATATAGCAAGCTTATACAAGTGTCGAAAAACAACAAAGAGATGTAATACTAAATGGTGAATGGTTTTCTCTGATGTGGCTTTAAAAAAAGAATTTCCCTTTGATGGATTCGAAGAGGAGCTGGCCACTTTCTGCAGCACTGAATGCTGGCTTGTGTCACCCTTTGGGGGAGTTTTTTCAGCAGGTTTGTGTCACAGTAAGCACAGCTAAACAGCTCAATAGTTGTTCCGTTTCCTTCACACATTGTATATAAAAGTCCTGGCATGAATGTTCCCATAAAGTTCAAAGCAGACAAATTTGTAATGTGGGTTGGTAACAAATGGCTACAAAAAAATATGGCTTTATTAGCTACTTCTAATGGCCTGTCAGATTCTATACAATGCTTGCTTTCCTTCTCCTAAGTGCTCTGATATCTGGAGGGTTTGACCTGTGGGTCTCTGACCATGTGGAGTCACTGAGAGCCCAAATGAAAAGTTGCACAGAATAGTGCTCCAAGCACTTTTGTTGGGGTCACAATTAGAAGGAAATCTCAAGCCTTTGAGAAAACATGGGAGTTAGGTACTCTGTGAAGGAAAGGAAGTCATAAACAGAAAGTGTTCCCTATTAGAGTGGAGGAATAAAAGGGGAGAGGCCTGACTTAAATTGTCTGGAGAACAACTACTACAGAACATACTTATCAAAACTTAAGGGATAATAGCAAAATACACATTTTTTTCTATTGTGAAAAAGCTGGAGGAGACTTACAGGAAAACACTTCCAAAGGATGTATCTGCAGATCTGTTATTGTAGTAAAGGAGCTTGTGTCAGCAGTAGGCTGTGTGTGTATGAAGACTAATCCTTTATTTTGCCTTTAATAAATGCATTTATAAACATTCACATTGGATTGTGTTGCTAGAACGAGGAGCAGAAAACAGTAATTAATTAAATTTTTTTAAATTGGCATGAGTATTAAAGTCATTTCAGATAGGTGCTACTGTTTTTGCTGTTACTTTGTTTTAATAAGGCCCTTTCTTGTCCAGTGTCAGGTGTGCTTCTTTGAGCTATGAGGTTGAATGGCCCAAGGTTGCCAAGCTTTTGAAAGACAGGTTTCTGCTAAGGCTTTTTTGTTGCAACCTACAGGTAAAAGCTCTGTGGCATCTTGAGCTGTTGTAAGGCAGGGCAGCTGCAGCCCTGGTGTGTGCCCTACCACATGTTGTCTGTGCCATCCCATCTCCTCCCCTGTTGCTCCTAGGACTGGCCAGTGGATTTGACTTGGGGAACTGAACCAGATGAAAAATAATTTCTCTCTATTTCTGGGTTAGTTTTCGACTGAATCACTGACTAACTCCATGAGCACCAGTGGCACCTAGGACGAGGAGATTGGAATCAGTAGCTGTGATGGGAAAGGGGACAGACAGTGGGGACCCGGGCAGCTCTGATTTTAGCCATATCCTAAATGACTGTATGATCTTGCTGGAAGGGTTTAATGCTGTCATCCTGTCATCTGAGACATGGTGGCACAGCAGATTCCAGTGTTCACAGCCAGGCCCTGTAGCAGTCACAGAGCCACAGACAGAAGACAGCTCACTTCTTTTTGTAAAGTGAGTTTTTTGCCAGTTCCCATCCCTAAGCTGCTTAATGCAAGCCCATGAGTGCAAGTGCTGAGGCATGAGCATCCATGGACAGAGGGTGTGGACAAGGTGGGGTTGTGGTGGTCCTCACCTGCATCTGTGTAAACTGTAGGGAAGTTGTAGCTTTAGTATTATAACTTAGGTTTATTTTGCAGTGTTTGTTGAAAAGGGAAGATTGTATCTGGAGGGAATCACTACTCTGCTAGACTGTTCAGAAGTGGGAGTTTATGGATTCATTCTGTGACAGTTGTTCACTGGGTCTTTTCATTGAGGCAGAGCAATTCTTATGCAAAACAAAATAGTAGCCAGCAGTGGTGGTAGAATGCCACTTGAATCTTGTGCAGTGCTGTGACCTGACAAAGTTGGTTTTGATTCTACATGTCTGTAGTTGTATGAGCTTCAGAGCTCAAAATAATCAATACTGTTGCTTGGACATGTAAACTTTTTTAAGATGTCAGTTGTCTTGTTTCATTATACTTGGTACCGTGGAAAACAGCACATCAGCAATCCCTTCCTGATTTTATTAACTGCTTCACAGTTCTGTTCTACCTCATTTTAATGAGCCTCTGAAAGATGTTTAGAGTGCTGGACAGTATTTCCTCCAGTTGACACTCCTTTTTTGTTACAGAACGCAGGTACTAAATTATATTTCAGAGGACCTCTGTTGGGAATTAGTAGTGAACTAAATCCAAAACTGGATACACTTGGCTCAGGGAACAGCGTCATTTCAGCAGTAGATGTCAGCTATGAGGAAAATACATGGGAGGGTTTGGGAATCCAGATTCTCTGTCCCACTTCTAGAATATGAAGTAGCTTGGAAAGTCACCTCAAGCAACAGCATACCCTGAACAAATGCCTTTAATGGGTGAAGTCTTAATAGACCAGGAAAACAATTCCCAGCATTACTTGAGCAACTGTGATTGAGAGCAGGAGGTAACTCCTCTTTTCTCAGAGATTAAACTGCTAGGATAAGGGACTCTGGTGACATTTATTATATACAGCTTAGTCCAGTAAGCCCTAATCATGATCAGGGTTGTGGGCACTACCATCATATAAATATTAATTACCACTGTAGCCCTCCTTGTAAGGACAAACCAGTATTAAAGGAGAAGATGGCGCAGTGATCCTCTTTTTTTGTAATCTTTGCTGGTAAGCAAATACAAAGTTTGATCTAAATTTAAGTACTATTTTTAAAAGTCAAGAGTATTGGTTGTGATTTGAGAAAGAAGAGAAAAAAAATCCTATAAATTGATTTGTTTTAATTCTTGGGAGGCAAATGCTGTTGCCAGCTGATAGATGTGTGTAGTACATGATAGCAAATCTGTCCTGAAGTTGTTCATGTCTCTCTGCCTGAAAATATCTGTTTGGGAGTATGGTAAACCATGAACAAGAAAGAAATGCGAGTATGTAATATTTGTGAGTTAAATTCTCCGCTGTTTTTACTTCAAGTAGAATAAAACTGGTGTGCCTCTTTCCCACTTTTCCTTTCTCTTTTCTGCAACATTGTAAAATAACTGAATGATCTTGTTTTCCTTTGTTTGGGTCAAGAAATTTTAGCTGAAAATTGTTACTCTGTGAAAGAAGATTATTGACTCAACAAGCCTTCAATTTTCAGTGAATAACACTCCCACCCTCTAGCTTCAGGAACATGTGGTGCATGCATTCTATTTTAAAGTACAGACTGTAATTTAAAACTGAGGCAGTTTGATGCCCCACTGAACTTTGTTTAAGCCTGGAATAAAAGGAAAAAAGCTTCAAGTTGCAAAGAAGTGACTAAGCTATCTCAAAGGTTTTTCTTAGCCATTACGTGCAGTGTTGGAAGAAGTTGCTATTTTTTCCAAGTTATTTTAATTCTGGATCAAGTGCAGTTGCTAGGTTGGTTTTTTTAGGGGTTGGGTTTTTTTTTTCTTTAACATTCTTTGTAAACCTGTAGCTAGAACCAGTTTCACACAACACATATGTATAGCAATGTCAAGTATATGTATTTCTGTGTGTTTCTGAAGTGCAAAACATGCTCTGTAGCTGCTGTCTCCAGATTCTGTATGTGGCCTCTCATTTGTATCAGTCAGAATAATGGATCAAAACCAGTGTAAGCCACTGCAGCACCACTGACATTGGTGATGTTATCAGGGGAGGGAACTTTGTGTGCCCACATCCTAGCCCCATTTTACATTTGACTTCAGTTAAACCAAGACTTCATGTAGGGTGGTCAAAGTGATTAATTGTCCTAGAGTCAACTTGTACATTAACTTTCCGTCCCATTATGGGGGAAAAGCACAATTAAAGTAGTGCAGAGCAGCCCTGGGTGTGTGTTGTCCATGTAGGGTTAAGCTGAAACATTGAAACCAAAATTACAGATGCTCAAATTAGTTATTAATATTTGTAGTGTGAAGGGAAGGACCTGTTGGTATTAATTTGTGTTTTGTGCTTTACAGAATCACTTGGTTTTGCCTGACAGATTGATCATATTTATTTAAAAGAACAGCTTCGGATTGTTATTGAAGTATAAAAAGTAATTTCACTAAGTATTGTAAAAAAGATACTTGACTATTCATCACCTTTTCCAGATTCAAAATACTTTACATTTACAATGTTTACAACATCCCTGTAATAACAAAATGGCTAATTTATGATGCAAGAAAATTTACAAATGCAGAAATAAATACTTACTCTGACCTCTACGTGAAATTTATGTGGGAAACCTGCTAAGGGATTATAAATCCCAGTAGTGGTTAAGGTTGCAAAAACTTGTAGTTAAATAGGCCAGTGTTGTTCTAAGTGAAATAGTAAAGTATTAGTAGCTTTTTTTCCTGCAGTGTTTTTTGAAGCTATGAGAAGTTGCACCATATACTTCCAAATACTAGAATAGTATTGGTGTTGATTCAGAAATTAAGAAACTAGATTTAATTTGGGTGATTGAAGCATTAATTTTTATTTCCTTACCACCCCCTGACTCAAGTTAATCCCTTCCACAGAGGCTGCTGCCCTCCTAGCTGGGGTGACTGAACTGCACTTGTGGTAGCCCCTGAAACACCAAATCTTGTAGCCTGAAATGAGAGGCAAGCTGAAAGTTACCAAGGCTACTTTAATATGCAAGGCCATA
This sequence comes from Dicaeum eximium, assembly GCA_013396995.1. Classification (NCBI taxonomy): domain Eukaryota; kingdom Metazoa; phylum Chordata; class Aves; order Passeriformes; family Dicaeidae; genus Dicaeum; species Dicaeum eximium. The sequence continues at coordinate 407,970 of VWZP01008841.1, read as the reverse complement.
AACTGTAGTAGCACAGGTGCCTCTGCATGCATGGTTCAGATGTACCTGCTGCAGGGGCAGTAACTGCACTGGCTGTCTTTTTAATCTGCCTAAATTTCCAAGTCAGTGCCTTTAGGATAGATTTGAGAATCTACCTCCAAAGTGGTAGGGATTTTTTTTTTATTTGGGGATCTATTTTTACTGTTTAACATTTTACATAATGTGTGTACATACATGTATAGTGTATAAAAGGACACATATCTTATCTGCTTGGTTGTTTGTAAATTTTGATTTGATAGCATACTATAAATTCCAAAGCTTAATGTATTCACTGGTGCATGTCTTTGTTCATGCCTGTGTGAACATGGGGATTACAACGCAGAAAGTAAGACAAAGGAGTATTACTCACTTGAATACCATTTCAGGAAGTACCTGAGACACTGTAAATGTTTTTTTCTTTATTTTTACCACAAGTCTTCCTGTAAGATCAGATTATTTTTTCAAGTAACTCCTTTGCTTGTCCAACCGTTGTGAAGTATGACCTCAGCTTCATAACCTTGGCTGAACACAGTAACTCACTCTGACCAGCAACATCTGAAGCCTAGCAGTAGATGCCTTGTCTTTTTCTTCCTCCTTCCATTCCTGTTTGCTGGGAACATTTTGGTTTCTGGTGCTATTGTTGCAGCTTTCATGTTTAGAAAAAAACAGTTACCAGTCTTTGATGTGAGGCTGACTCCTGAGTGGTCCTGGTCAGCTGCTGTTTCTGTGTGAGCAGATGTTTGTGCAGTCACGGTCAATAGTGTTAAGATTAGGCCAGGTTTCACAGTGCTTTGGCTGATTGTTTATGGTGTGTCCATAATTGCTGAGGATTCTAGGTGCCATCACAGTGCAAATGGGAAATGGTTGTAACATACTGTTTGTTTCATAATACTGTGTTCAAATAATGATAAATTCAGTCCTGTACAGTGGGGCCATTCACATGTTTTAGTAGTATTCTTTGGTTGTTGGTTGCTTTTTGGGTTTTTTTGAGGTTTGAAGCAGGTTTTTAAACGTTCCTTAAATGTGTTTTCTTTAAACCTAATGTCTTTTGTAGTACTTAAACCTCCACAACCTTCCTTTCTTTGCTGGAGCCATACATCTCAGATTCACTGTGAATCTTCTCCTGAAGACAGTGATATGTGGTGACTTTTTACAGAATCTGTGCTACATTGTGCTGCATGTGAGAAATGCTTTTGAAGTGTGTTTAATGTAGATAAGTTTCCATTATCAATTTACCTTTAAAAATGCATATACACAGACACACACAAGCAGAGGGGGCATCTGCATTTGTCTTTGGAAGGCATTTACATTTTAACCTGGAGCTAAGACCATGCAGATTATTCTGTGCCATTTCTCACTCATTTCCAAACACAAGACTTTGTAAAGATGGTCCTGTTTGAATTGGCAGTGTAATTTTGGAGATGAAGCATCATAGAATGTTGAAATTAGGATAGAAAAGCTGACAGTGACAGGAAAGGGCTACTCTCAGTTCCAGTCTTTAGGCTTTTGATCTCTTTCCTTCCATGCATACAATTGCAGATGACCCTTTTAATCATCTTAACCTTATTGTGAGATTGACTGTGTTAAATAAGACTTAGGACCTGAATTTTGAGGCACATTTGAATAATTGCATTAGGATAGGGAAATATGCCATCCTGGATCATTTGTTTTACATTATAGTTAAATTGCATGAATTTGTATCAATGTGTGGTGTTTGGTGGTTTTGTTCTGTTTTTTTCCCTTCAAGGTGGAGATTCACTTAATGGTTTATCTTCCACCTTCCGATTTAAGTTATCATTTTGGGAAGTAATGTAAAGATAAACATAGATGAGGATTTGTATTTAGGTTTGCATGTAGTAACACATTATGCATCTGTAAGATTTGCTGAATATACAGTAGTGGACTTGGTGTAGAGGACAAAGCTTGTCTCATGCCATAGAATAAGCGTAGATTCACATGTATATTTACAGTATCATAGCTGATGAAATTTCCCAATGCATTTTGCACAAAAGGTAATGAAAGAGATCTAAAATGTTACTATTTCGTTTCTTAAACTGCAAATTATTAAATAGCCAGTTCTTGCTTTTGAAAAGTAGGGAAATAAAGGAAGTGGAAGTGATCTGAGATTTTTAAACTCAATTGTTACAATCAAAATAAGATTAAATAGGTAGATAAAGTGGTGTATGGATTAAGCACAGACATTGACCCTAGTGAACTAATTCATTATGGCGTGGGATAAAACTTAATGCAAACTGTTATCTTTTAGGTTTAGACTTGAAACTGAAAGCCTTAGCAGTTTTTCATATGATGCTCCATGGGAGAATGGAGATGGAACAAAAATGCCAGATTATTTCTTTCCTTTATTTTAACTTACAGTTCATGTCAAGATTTTAATAGTATGGCTTAATGAAAGGTTCACAGAAACCTATTTTTTTCCATCTTGTTTATTGTATAATTATTATCATGCCTACATGAAAGCTGGAAAAAAAAGTAAAAATTCAATGCAATTTTCAGCACAGCTTTGCAGAATTTATTGAAACAAGGCTGTAAAATCTTAAAATCTGTGGGTTTTATTACTGTTGTTTGGGGGGGGGCTGACCAAATTAATTTTTTTTAAAATAAGTAACATAGCTTCATTTGGATTCTCTCATAATCTATTTTCTGTCTTCTTTACTTTTTTTTTTTTTTTTTTTGCTTGTACCTTTAAAGAAGATTTATGAAGACTGCATATACACATCAATGTTTTTAAATGACTGCTGATTCTTCTTGCGTGGCTTTTTAGACATTTTGCCCTACTGGAAATCACAGTAACAGCATTTTTGTTCCTATTCTGAGGTATGATGAAATACAGGGATTTTTTTGGCTCTGAACACTTCAGGCTGCTTCTGGCCAGAGGGTCATTCCAGCACTGAGACCTCAGCTCAGTGTAAGAGGGGCCATTTGGCCTATCTACAGAGTTGTGTTTCTCCTCTGCAAAGAACCAGAGGGTATCAAATCCTATGAAATGATGAGAAATGCACCCATGCATGTATTTGCATATACTTACACTTCGGCTCTTTAATTTTTGCTGGTTAGAACCAGTGATTTCTAGTGCTTGCTTTTTAATGCTATATTCACAGTAATATAGGTCAGACTGAAGTGTATCCTGTAAATTCTTTACCTTATTTTTGCTAGAAAAACAAACTTTCCCTCCTGTGTGAATTTTGATCACTTGACCTCCATTTCCATGGAGATGTGGTCAGAGGGCAGTAGTCAGCTAGCCACGCCGACTAAAGACTATCTTCACTTACAGCATGCACTGAAACTCCAGAGTTTAGAAGTAATTAAAGGACTTAGTCTGACACATTTTTTCTCCACCACCCACATCCATTAAAGATGAAACTTGGAAACAAAATATGTGATCAGCTATGGTGCAAATGGTTTTTTAAAAAAACGTTTATTTAGAAGAAGATAGAAACAAAAAAAAAACCCCAACCTGCCCCTTATTCTTTCTTTTTAAAATTACTACTTTTCTCCGCAATCTTAAACATTCTGAATACCCATCTATGTATATTTGAATTTTTTGCATACTCTCAATTTCTGTGTGCTTATTCTGAATAATACGGGCTCAGGTTTGTAAAAAGCTGAATTTTGTATTCCACAGAACTGATAGATTAATGATTAAACAAGTGCAGATCGGGCAGCTTATGCTTCTCCAAGTTCAGTCTGGGATTACTGGTCCAGGGTCACATGCAGGATCCAGCTCAAGCTTGTGAGCCATAGGTATGTCCAAGCTTTACAGAGTGACAGAACCCAACAGCAAGTGCTGGCCCCCGCTGTGCCTTGCACTGGGAGAATGTGGATCAGGGATGGGGTGTGGTGGCTTGTGCTGCTCACCCAGTCAGCTCAGGGGCTGGCATGTCATCCTAGACTGAGCTGTGTGCCTGGTGGTGTGCTGTGTTTGCTGGCTCACCAGGGCGCTCTGTGCTGCTGTATTTGGGGGTTAAGTGTTAGAAGTGTCTCTGGACACTTCTGGGCTCTCTGGGCTGGGAAGGTGCCTTTCTGGTAAGGGTACAAAACCTCACAGTACTTTTGTACTGAGAGGGAAGCTAAGTGTCTCTATTTCTGCAGAACAGGTTTAGATTTCCTTTAGACTAGGCAATAACTAAGTTATGCTTATAATACCATTTTGATTATACACACCTCTCTGTATGTGTTAACATTAAAAAATAAACTTCCAAGTTTTGGGTTATTTAAGGATCTGGCTTTTCTCCATCTCTTCTGTCTCCTCTCCAGGGGGTTAGCAAGGTAACCCAACTTTAGTAAACTGAAGGGAGTACATTACTTTCATCTTTGTTTTGGCGAATGGATGCAGTGGGGACATGGCACCTCGGAGAAAAGCTGCATTCCCTCCTGGAGATCAGATTTTCAAAAGTGCATCGCATGGATCCGTGGCTTCCCCAGCAGCACGCTGAACTATTGCTAGGCTACGAGGCCAGCTTTACAGATTGATTTCCAAGTGGACATTTTTGTCACGTTTAATAAGAGCACACTGATGAGACAGCAGTGCGTAAGCTGAGTTAATGTCTGTTATTTCTGCACTACCATTACTTTTTATTGCCATTATCCACACAGTGGCGAAACTTAAGTGAGTTTTATTCCTTCCCGTTGAGGGTTTTCTCCCCAGAACTGATGATCTCACAAGTATCCCCACTCTTTTCACGAAGGATGAATGAGTGAAAACGACTTTTGTTGTTGCGGTGGTTCGAATGACACCGTAAACCCCCAAGCGTGTCGGTGTAGTGAGCTCGGCTCGTGTGTCCTTCGGCCGGGCCGGGCGGGCGGCGTTCAGGGCGCCTCGGCACCGTGCAGGGCATTTGTGTAATGGCTGGTGAGGTGGCAGGGAGCTCTCCCCGCTCCCTCTGGCTGCTGCGCGTCTGAAATTACAGCTTTGTCTTTGAAGCCGGGCGCTCTGTTAGCGTCGCCATGGCGACGGGCGGGTAATGGCCTCCGCCGAGCCCAGCCTGGTGTTCAGCGCCGAGCGCGGCCCTGCGAAGGCCCCGCTCGCCGGAGCGTTCACTGAGCTGTCCCCTCTTAGAAAATGTTTAAAAACTGCGCTTTTACATGGCCGTACCAGATTAATAGTCATGGTTTATTTCGTTTTAACTGCGGGGATAAAAGCATTATTCCATTAAATGGGTAGCTTTTTTCCCCCTCCTTTGGTTTATGCATTATTAACACAAGCTTTCCTGTTTTGCTTGTAACATTTTATAGGCCCTTTCAAACATGTAGACAGATTTGCTCTGCTGCTCTTTTATTTTTCAGGACTTAACCCTTTCTCTCCTTGATCTTGTCTTCAAAAACTTGCAGCCAAGCCTCAAGCAAATTCAGTTGCTCCCATTTAATGTGTTCAAAACCAGAATAAAGCTTTCTTTTTATTATATTTTAAATTTTTTTCAATAATTCTGCTTTTTTGAAGCACTCTAAAAAGCAATGCAGATTGGTCTGTTCTTCTAATTTAGTTGAAGCAGAAGTTGAAGTCGGCACACAGGAGCCTTGATGTGATTGTGGAGGGTTTGGGTTGAGGAAATGTTTTGGGATTGCCTTTTAATTTGTGTGCCCATCTTCTCTTCTGCCCATAGTGTTTTCACCCCATACTCTTTACACGTAGCATTTTTGCTAGCTGCCTTCAAAAGAGATGCACCTCATGGTTGCATCTGAGTTACTGGGGAACAAAAAATCCAGAACAGTCCTGGGGACACAGTATTTATGTCTACCACCTTTCTTGTTAATATGGAGCTGGTGAAATACATCTAGACAAGTAGAAGTATTGCTATAAACACAAGCTGCAGGCTTTGTTTCACTTTTCCAGTGCTCTAAAATATAGCTTTCATTTTAGTCTCTAGTAGGAGGCATATATCCAAGTGCAGTCAAATGCTGTGGATACAGGGATTCAGTCATCCCTGCCGACACAAATGGTCTCTGTGTTACAAACTTGGAGGGTAACAAGCAAACCTGGAATTAGTATTTTCTCCCAGCCCCCTTCCTTTTTTTTTTTTTTTAATTGTGAATTTGTTGTTATGGGGTGCTTACTGGCACCTTGCTTTGTCCATCTGTATCTATCACAGATCCTTCTGTCCTAAAAATTTGCAAGGACATCTCAGGAAAAGGCAAATACTCCTCATTTTTTTGTCCTTTTTTACTGATGCCATGTGGCAATGTTGATGTGAATGGTACCTCCTGTGGGATGGACTTGCAGCTTCTGGACAGTGAACCAAAACACTGAGATTTATTTCACCTACAGAGCTGACTGCAGACTGTGTTCCGGTATCCGAGTGGGGAGGCTGTGTGTGCAGGGCTCCTGCTCTCCCCACCACATCCATCTTCAGCATCCATGTGACTCCTGTAGACACCTTTGGTGCATCTAAAACTCAAGGGACATATATTTGCAGCCTCGGGGAGTTGCAGGGTAGATGGCAGATGGAGAGGCATCCCAGCTCCCTGGCCACCTGAGATCTGCATGAAGCCTGTATCTACTGCTGGCCAAAGCAGCTGTGGGCTGTGTTGCATATGTGTGTTTTAAATTCTGTTTAAATATTAAAAAAAAAAAAAAAAAGGAATGATGGGTAAATCTGCTCCAAGTGTGGATATAGTATTGTACAAATGCATATATTAAACAGGCTGGACTAGAGGCTTACTCTCATCTTTAGGCTTTATGGGTATGAATTTCATCCTTTGAGTTGTATTCCCCTTAAATCTGCAAATTCTGGGAAAATTAGACAAAACAGTTTACATTCCATGAATAAGAAATTACTAATTGCTTCTAAAACAGGCGTATCTCTATCTACACAGGGCTTTTCAAAGTTGCTGCTTAATCTTTTTTCTTTTTTAATCACTAAATAAACATGTCTCAGCAGTCACTGGATGTGAAACCAAAACCTGGATGTGGACAAAAAGCAAACATAGTACACTAATTTTCATTAGCATATCCTATCTCCTAGAACATTTATTTTTTCATCTCCTTGTAAATTGATTTTTCACGTGCTTGTGACTGATATTTGAACTGTGTGTTTGTAGTAACTGACTTATGTAAAAGCCAGGTCCTGGATCTCCCAACATGAATATATTATGGAGGTGGCCTCGTGGGTTCATAGTTAGGGTTGCACTGAGTTTTCACTTAAAACGAGGTTTAAATCCCTTAATTAAACATTAAAACTCACATGAATTCTCAAACATGGACTGTTTCAATAAAGAGGATAAACTTTAATTATTTAGGTACTCAATGTTCTTCTTAGTGCTGTATTTGCAGAATTCAGAACAACTTAAAATTATTCCTTCTGCAGGTTTTTCCAGAGTTCCTAGTATTTTCAGTTTCTCAATTATTTTTAAAATCGTTTGTGTAGGCCTTTTGTTGCTCTAATTGTAATATTTCTGTTGACTTCATCAAACTATGACAATTTTCATAAAATAATTTAACTAAAACCAGTTCAGCTTTAACTGTAATAATGCATGATACAAAAGAACATACAGAAGATCAGAAAGCTCTGTATGTTTTATTACTTTTTTGCCATGGGAGTCAAAGAGTATATTGGCTTCTTGTAGGTGATATCAGTCTTTGATTTGGAATGAGAAGAAAAGACTAGAGAGCCTGTTTAAAAAACCCAACCACACGGAAGAAAAATCCAAACGCAAACACCAGTAGCATCTCTTCCATACATGTGACTTTTTCCAAGTCAGTCCATGAACAACAGCTACACTGGTCCCAAATGAATGTAAATTTCACTCTACTTTTCCTCTTCTCCTTATTCTTAGATTACTCGGTTCAGACTTTTCTGAAGTGGGTTTCCTCACTGATTTCAGTGAGCTTAGATGAGGCTGAGTAATTCTTAACATCTGTTCTACCCAGTTACCGCCCTGTTGCTGTCGTTCAGTGTCCATTTTGAGCCCCTTGGACAGAGTCTGCAAAACTGTTGTACACAGCAGTGTATGCTCTACCTGTAGCGACCAGAAAATATAGCTCTCCTTGATAACATTCGTAGCCTTCTGCTGAGATATGCTGAAAACAATATATTTGCAAACCCTACATAAATGAAGATTCATTTAGAAACCAGTGTTACATAGGTCAGTAGTATCTTTATTCAGAGCTCTAAGCCTTCAGCCATTCCTCTGACTAGCTGGAAATAGAGCCAAACTGGAGAAAAGAGAAAAAAAAAAAAAAACAAAACCAACCAAATTCTCATTAGCTGATGGTCCATGAAATGTTTTTTGTTTAAGTCAGTTTTAGGTCAGGATTTCTGTTTTTCCGTCGTTTTCATCTGACTGCCGCTATGGTCTCGTATGCCTATTAGTTAAGGTCTCCTGTCCATTAAAACACAACAGCTGGTACTTCTGAAATTACTTTTGAAAAAAATTCTTGTCCTTGTTAACAGCAGCAGCTAGGGCCTACAAACATATTTACTGCTTATATGAGAAAGCATTGTTTCAGAGTATGCTAGTTCTTGAATTTTGCAAAACACAAGCACTACAGCCTGAGATTGCATACCAATTCCATAAAAACTCAAAAGTACTTGTTAATTTGAAGAGTTCCTTATTTCTTTAGACATTGGATGAAGAACAAAATTCACAGGAAGTTATTACTGTTACTAACGTAAGAGTAGGTTCTCAAGCTCTTTCAGAGTAGGGATTGATACGATGAAAGTGGAAGAGTTTGTTGCACTTGCACACTGCAAGATCCATGTAGAAAAGCATGTGAACAGAGGCTACTGGGCCTGAAGTATTCTTTTGTTGGTGATGTTCTTGCATTTCACTGACTCTACTGTGTGTAGTCTGAATATTTGAGCAGTCTGAAATAAAATGTAGTGGAGAGGAATACATGAGAGCAGCTAATGGTGAAGTAACGTGAGGGTCTAATTTGTATGGGTTGGAATCTTTAGCAATAGGACCATATCAGTGGTATTTTTATTTTTTGGGGGGATTAGTACCCTATGCAAATTGTCTTCATTCTTTTTGGTGGGGGAAGGGGAACGTTAAAAACCCTGGATCCAAGCACAGTATATACACTAAGACAGCAAGGGGTTAAAGACATGTAATTATGCATTCTTCAGTAAGTGTTCTGCAGTCAGCAGTACAGCTAGCTGTGCAGGAAGCAGGGGAAAAAAAGATGACAGAGGGAGAATATAGAGAGAAGGTCAGATACAAGGATTCTCTTAGGGTGTTCTTGTGTTTGCTTTTCCTCTGTGACTTACTATACTCTGTCTTGATAGAAAGAGAAGAAAGCATTATGGCCTGTTGGTTCCTCCTACTGATAATGTAAACTTAATCCTTTTGCTTTATGGTAGTGGTAGAGGTGAATATATGGATTTAGTTTTTGAAGGAGTTCTGAGTCATACCAGTGCTTGCCATGGTCCTTGTTCCCCAGCTCTTAGGTGTTGCCCAGTTTATTGCAGCCTGTGAACACACAGCATTTCAACAAATGCCATTTGTCAGAAGTGGTTCACCCATTCTCTTTGAGAGGATTTGAATTTCCAGCAAATCCATCTACTAGAAGTAGATCTACACCTTTTCAGGTGGTTTGGATGGATGAATGGAAATTCTTGCACAGTCAGAATTTCAGGCTGACCTGACTGGTAAAGGTAAGCTTTCATCACTCCTGACTTCAGCTTTTGGGGAATCAAGGGGGAAAAGTACCCTGCCATACGTGAACATCATGTTCCTCACAGGTGAAACTGTTTTGGGACAGTTGCAGTAGTAAGGGCAGGATATCTGGGTTGTGTGCTACCCCTTTACTTCCACCCTGTGAGTTACCTGAGGTCTGACTTGCTAAGTCGCTCACTGTACCAGATCCTTCCTTTTTAAGTAAACTTACGTAATTTGCACTTGGATTTCAAAATAGCAGCAAAGCATTTGTGGGAGATGTTTGTGTATTTGGCAATACTGTAGTCTGAAAGAGGTATTTGGGGATTTCCCCCCCTTTTTTCTTTTACATTACACAGTTTTCTTTTTTTTTTTCTTTGGGTACTTTCCTGGTTCAATTATAGGGAAAAAAACTGAAGACAAATAAGTGATTGGGATTTATCCCTTCATCCTTGAAAACTAAACAAAACACAATTAACACAAACACCTCCAACTCCTGGAATAGCTCTTTTGAGATAAAGATCCTTAGCCTTGCCATTGACCTTACGAGGACAGGCTCTTCTGTTTCCCCCAGAGAAGGGAGAAGTGTGAGTCGGTCAGTTTACATTCTGGTGTGGCATGCCTTGCAATAAGAACCTTTATGTTAAGTTAGTTAATTGCATAAGTTGATTCAAAATGCAGCATTAGGGAATAGTCTACCTCTAAGGACAACTGAAATCTTTCTTCCCACCCTTGAAAAATACCATTTTAAAACCATTGATTAGCTTCTCCTAGAAAAATAAAAGTTAACTCCCATCATGCTTCTCCTCTCCTGCACTTAACTTTTATTTTTCTCTGTGTCTTTATAATTTTAACACTGCAAAGCTCTAAAAGGATTGCTTCAAGGAGGAGGAGTAGTCTGGTAAGTCTATTTCCTAAAGCTTTTGGCCTTTCAAGGTTTCTCTTACGGTAGGTTGAGCTGTGCGGACGACTTGGATTGAGACGACAGGGGAGTAGTGTGCAATACTTTCTGCTTCCGATAGCTCTTTGTTGATCTAAGAGAGAGCACTTAGAGAGTGGTAGGTCATTTATGTGATTATGAAGAGCACTTGGTTCTCTCTTATTCAAGATGGAAAAATAATAGTTTTTGAATAAGAGGTCGCTGTCAAAATGACATTGAATGTGACTTTTCTTCCCTCTTCATTCCCTCCCCCACTAGAAGAAAAGCGGCACTAGACCTGCTCAGGATAGGGCTGGATTTTTCCAACTCCATGTGACTTTTTCTTTTCTTCTGTTCTTTGTTCATTTTATTTCTCACCATTTCCTCTCTCTGTAACGTTTATACTTCTTGATGGTATTTATGGTAACTAGAAATGTAAAAATAAATGTAATGCAGGTAAGACTATGTAGTTTTTTCAAGTCTTGTATTTCCACTTTGCAGAATTAAGCTGCGAATGTGTGATGTGGTATCTGCTTGGGTGACAGATGTCCATTCCTGAATGATGCTGTGCTCCCTTTATGCTTTATTTATGGAGTGATTTGCTTCTAAAATAATCTCTTAATCTTTCTCAAACTACATTTCTGCATGTGCTCTTTTTACATATGCCATCATTTAGGGTAATGGACTAAAAACTGAAATTACTCCTAAAAGCTTTGTTTCTAAAGCTAATAATAGTGATATGATACTGTCATTTTTGGTTTGATATGTCCTTTCAGAACTAGGTTAAGTGTCTTCTTCGGTTTTGCTCTGGTGGTTTTTTTTGGTGTGTTTGTTTCCTGTAGCACTGCCATAATGAAATTGTTTTTTAATTTCATTCCCTTATCAAATGAAAAGACAACATTAATATGACATTTTTTATGTTAGGTTTGCTTTTATACCTCAGAAGAGGAGCTGTATCCCAAATTAGAATGTGATGGCTCAGAGTACAGAACGTAATAATATATTTTATGAAAATAATTAATAGTTATTACTCTAGGGTTAATTTACTTAAACCAGTGTTGAACATCAGTAAACACTCTAGTTCATCACAAATTTCCTTTTGGTAAATCTTATGAAGGGTGGTTTCAGCCTGGGGAAGGGCTGATCAGTGGAATATGTATAATTCCTTACAGCAGGGAAGACTTTTTGAGATTCTCTTATTTGCAATCTAAAATTAATTTTGTATAAAGTATGTTAAAATTTTCAGGCATTTGCCTATTTATGTGTTGAAAATAACTCAGCTGGAATTTCAAAATTCTGCTTTTTGGAAAAGCAAAATTGGTTTGGAGCCAGTTTGCAGAAAGACATCACTGAAGTATTTTGTTTATATTCTTGCAGAAATGTTGGGGGGGGAAAGTGGTTTTTATTTTGTTTTATTTCATTTTTTATTCTTAAATGTGAGTGTTAACAATGAACAGTGATTTGAATTACACTAAGATACTTCGAAGTTAAGTAGGAGGTGTTGAGAACTTATATGATTTATTAGTCAACCCAGAAAATTGTGTGCAGGCCTGAAATAGCATAGCGATGCCATTGATCTTCAATTTCCAGACTGTGGAAGGTTCTAAAAGTTGAACTTAGCTTCTCATAGAAAGTAATCTTGCTTACTTTTAGTCCTAGATTTAGAAGTTTTTGGACTGTAGTATTTCATTATTTTTAATTATATATGAAAGCCCTGGATCCATCATGAGTACAGATGATGAGTATTGAGAAGTCAGCACTGAGCAAAAGCTGTACTTCTGGCTCTAAGCTGTACTCTTCCTGAAGGCACTTGCCGTGCTGCAGCCCCTGAAGTCCTCAGTTTTTCTGGAGACCTCCTCAATTCCTCTTAGGGACTCTTATTTTACAGAAACTTGGCCTTGCTCCTTCAGTGGGTACTGATGCTGTCCCATGCTGGAGTGGGGATGGATGAGCGTTTTGGTTCATATCAGACAAAGGTTTTTGCCCTTCACCATTTGATTCACGTTACCCAGCAGGCAAGGAGCGAGCTGGATTCCTTTAGGATGAAACAAAACTGAAAAATGTGCCTAAGGAGCCTGCCTAATGCACTCCAGCTGCTCGTGGGTACTCGGTCCGTGGGCCAGCCCGACAGGAGCCCTCCCATGGGGGTGCAGCCTGGGTCGGGTGCTGAGCACGGAGCTGTCCCGGCCGCGCCAGGTCCTGCGGAGCCGTGCCGCTGGCTCGGGCACGCGTTGCCTTCCTTCAGTGCGCGGTGCTGCTGGGCCGCATCTGGGTGTTTTACATAAGGTCTGGATCCAAAGCCCTTTGAAGTCTTTGAATGACTTCCATTGACTTTAATAGGCTTTGTGGCAGGCCCTAATGATTTGGTTGTGATCTGAAAAGGGATGTTCAGAGATTTTTCTGTAATGAGAAAATGTTACCTTTTAAAGAATTGAGTTCAAATAGTCTGATCGGTTCTCAAGTGGAAGTGAGCTTCTTGCTATCTCCTGGAATCCTTTTGTCCCTGTCAAAAAAACCGTCAGAAAATTATTACTCGTTGCTCAAGTAAGGTCCAAGGTTGAAATAAGCAGAGGAGTTTTGGGTCATGGATTGAACTGCACTGACAAGGAGTGGAGAGATTTGCACAGTGCAGGTGTCTGCTCCTCTCAAAACCGTGCGCTAAGCCCCTTGTTCTTACCAATAGCCACTTTCTTCATAGGTTTGAAGTAAAAATTCAGAAGAGAGAAGGAAAACTCAATGCTCATTTGTATTAATAGTGTTCTGAGTGATGCCATAGGTCTAAAAACAGTGCCAATGAAAAAAAATCTCAAGTTTGTTTTTAAAAGCAAGGACAGAAAAGAAGGCATTTCACTGTCTTACTAACTGGTATAACAAAACCACCAGGTTTTTACATTTCCCTGTATCTCACATGTTCCCTTGAAATTTTCTTTCATCCAGAATTTCCACAAACTGGTTTTTTTTTTTTCATATTACTACTTTTTTTAATCGTGTAAGGTGTTGTTTGATCAGTATCCAGAAAAAGCTTTCATTTTTCTGCTTCCTCTGAATCCTTTCTTGTGAGGTAGGAAATCAACTTGCTGCTTTAACAAATTAACATGGACAGGTTGGATCTGTTGAACTTCTGCTTCTTTATTTATTGTATTATTTTGTTTACTTAGTCTTCATCTTTGTTAAATTGCAAAAATCTGTGCTCTTTTGTTATTCCTAAAACAGGTGTATGGTATAATAATGATGTTTAAGTTATCTGGGAACAAAATGTAGCTCCATTTCATCATTGGATGCTAGGATCTCATAGAATGTGAATTTATAATTATATGTAATTGCATGTGTTTTCCTGGAATGGTTTGTCTTAATATTTTTATTTGTACATGTGCATGGAAGAGTTCCTCTGAATTTGCACTGGGACTGATGTAACACAGTTATCCTTGTTTTACATCTGTGTAATTACTTTGAAATCGTTGATCTTACTCTGATGGAAAATTGCAGTAGTGGTGAATTAGGGTCGCACTCTTGATGGTGCTTTTTATTCCAGTTGAAATACTCTACTGATCCAGGTGAGGATGAAATGTTGTACTAAGCTGTGAGACGTTTCACTGATTGGGTTCATGCTGCTTATCTGTCAGCACTTCCGTTCCTAGGAGCTCTATTTAATGCAGTTATTTCTGTGTGCCTTGGAAATGCAAAGGAGTGGGGAGAAAAGTTAAAATCAGAAGTCCTTGGTTTTCTACTATTTACTTGCCTGCAGTAGCTGAACAAAGTGGTCCTGAGGGTCTTGCACTGTACTTTTGGTGAAGACATTATTCTGTCCTTCATCTTTGAGGGCATTAGCTTTAATAAAAGAAAAAAAAGAAGAGAACATCTTTAGACTATTTTCATTTTTCCTGTCTGCTTTGAAGCAATAGATTAGCATGTTAAAAGCAAAGAATAGGCTGGTGTTACCAGGCTGGTGATTTGTGTTATCAGGATGTGGGGGGTGCTGTGGTAGCATTTAGAATAAATAAAATGCAGAGACGGGACACACCTGCGCTTGTGTGTCCATCAGCCATTCACAATCCCTGTGTTCCTCTCATCTCTGATCCAGACCCTGGAAGGGATGGAAGTAGACCAGCTGATAGTCCTCAAATAAGCCAGCCCCGTGTACCATCCTTTTGTTTCATTTTCAAAACCTCCTCTATCGGAGGGAAGCAGTCGGGGCCTGCATGCTGTCATGCAGATCTGGAGAGTGTTTTTTGATGCTGGGGCCTGATGTTGCCATGGTCTCAGCTGCCTGGCTTATTCGCTCATCCCAGGACCTCTGGCTTCCATGGCTGGAAGTTGTCAGGGTGCTGCCAGCCTGATACTGGGAGTCTGTGCGGCTGGAAGGATGCTGTGTCACCACCCAAGTGTCTTGTTTCCCCCTTCCTTTCAAGATTAGGAAGGCAGGTGTTAAGTCTCATTTTGAGAATTTATTGTTATCTGTTGCTGACGCTTTAGAGACCATTCTGCTTACCCGCCTAATAGCCAAATGCAAGCTAATAGTCTGTACAGGCCATTGAAGCCTAAAATCCTGCTAATTCCTTCCTCTAATGAATAATCCCTGATCTCTGTGTGTGCCTTGACTGTGGAAGGGCTAATTATGAAAGTCATTGTAAGGAAAATTTCGGACTCATGATTTCTATGTCTGGGATTTGTAAATAAATAATGTGCCTGCATGTATACCATGTATAAAGTATAGCTTTCATATGTAAAGTTAAATATCCCTGAAGAAATATAGTTAAAATTAATGGGATTGTAAAACATTTCTTTTGCTCAGAGGATTAATCCCTCATAGTTTAGGGAATAGGTTGCATATTCTGTATGAAAGGTTGTTCATTTTAACCCTTAGGAGAGACATCATAGGTTGTGCTGGTGAGTAAATTTGTTAATAGCTTTGAAGAAAGAAGCTTCTTCCTGCTGCAGAGTAGGAAGTGGGATTCTGTACTGGGTCCTGGGGGCCCCTGTGCTAAGAGAGAGCCTCCTACCCCCCGCAGGTAATTCAGAGAAAATGTTACCTATTGTTCCTTGCCTGGAAATGTATGGGAATGGTAAATCTGGTTTCTGGGTTTGAAGCATGCTTGTAAGAAACAAGTCTAATGATATTTTTATTTCAAATTAAGAAAAAAAAACCCCACAAAAAAACCAAAAACAACATCTAAGCAACCGAAGTAGTGGGGTAGAGATGTTCCGTATATTATAATGAGCACCAGAGGACACAGGATGTGTTCATTCCCAAGCTGCATGATTATTTCGTGTTGTGAAGGGTTAGCTTTTCAATTGCAAAGCTTAATCACTTTTCAAATGAATATTTCATAACAGTTATTTTTTCATCAAATATACAATGGCATGCTTATTTTGTGCCTCATGTGGTAGACATCAGTTTTCAGCAGCTTTAAATTCCTTTTATTTCTCCTCATCTCCTATTCTTGTTTTCAGCCATGGAAGGGCAAGAAAATACTTGGAAATGTTTCCTGATGAGTGGCTAATCTTGTGGATGAGAGCTAGGAAGACCCCAGAAGTTTTATTAAAATTGGTCTCAAATTCTTAAAACATTCTAATTTATTTCATGCTGAGTGCAGTTTTTGTGACTGATTTTAAATATTTAAAACTTAATTTAAAATGAAAACATGGCTGTTACAGACCTCTGCCACTACAAGAAAACTCGGTTTAGTGGTACAGCACAGTTGTAGTGCTCTCTTACTACTTTTTGTTACTGGATAATGAAAGTTATCATAAGAAAGCGCAAGTGATTGATTACGCTTTAGTACAGCTTCTTTTTGCTGGAAGAGTTGAGCAAGGGGGGTCCTGTATAGCTACATTTCACTTCTATGGCAACTTGTATAGGTATTTGAAAATTGCTGTGGCTTAGGGCAAAGGTTGGAGAGCAACAAGGTGGTGCCATTGCCCCGTTACGTAGCTTTCAGACCTTGAGTTGTGGGAGTTTCTGTAGCATGCTAAGTTGGCTCATGACTGCTTTCTGGATCTCTTGGAGCATTCTGGCAGATGGATGAAAATTAAACAAACTTGAGGGATTTGAGTAATATTAACAGGCCAAACTGGCTTGAAAATACAAGATGTGCAAAGCTGACCTTAAGGCACCCTCACCACTTTTTTTCTGTTCTTTTATTCAAGAATTCCATTAATACTCACCTGTCCAGTCTGCTCAGAATTAATTTTTTTCTTTGAAGTATGCAATAAAATAAATATTTCTAAAATATCAAGTGTTGTTTTGACTAGACAGACTACTTATTTTACTTGTCTAGCTATTTTGTTCTCATACTTTACACAGAATATAGTATTTGCCTTTTTTTTCTTCAAAGCAATAATCTCTAAAACTCATTTAATCACATATATAATGCACAAGATAGTCTGGAATTGAGAGCAGTACAATGCATTTTGCCTGCACCCATATGTATTGAGCTAGTGCTTTGAATGTAAAAGCTGCACACAACCGGTGCTCTTCCTAGAAGGAATATTTTACGGGATTTTCCAGCCATAAACTCATCTGTATTGGACAGTAATGTTCTAAATTGAAGGACACTGGAATCTTCCACATATAAATATGTGATAAGGGCTTAGAACTTTCTGACTATTTCAACTCTTATTAGGTGGTCGGTGGTCATGAGCTGCAAAGTGCATAATACGCCCTTAGTGTACACCCAGATGGAGAATTTGAGTGTCTCAAGATTTTAATGGTTTTTAGTGCATAAAACAACCTGCAGAAATAGTTGCCTTGCTGTTTGGAATTATATGGTGTTGGGTTGCTGCTGTAGTACTCTGATGATACAAACAAAACAGAGTCAATCTATATGACCTAAGAAGGAGTGTGCTGACCTCACGAACATCAGCAAATTTCTTCTCACAACAGTCCTGGGAGGTAGGAAGTTGTATTATTACTATCCCTGCTGAGTATCTATGGCACAGAAAGATGAATTGATTTGCCCAAGGTCATGGAGGAAGTGAGAGGCAGAGGTGGAATTGTATCCAGATATTCTGCCTCCTGGTCAAATGCCTTAATCAGAGGACCATAACCCCTTCATATTTGTGATTTTCTTTGCTTAACTAGATGGTCTTCATGCTGCATCTTAAAAGCCTGATTTTGCCTTTTGTCAATCCTCATCCCATATGCCTTTTGTCCTGAATAGAAACTTAGTGAAAAGGATTTTTAGGGACTTCAGGTAGAAGTGCCATCTGTTCTTTCATATACGTGTATATTAATTCTATTATAGATATTTGCACTTTGTTTGGTCATGTAAATCTGACTGTTGAAACTGCAACATAAGCAAAATACATTCCATTATTTTATTTAATTAATATAGTTTCCCCCCAACGTTTTTGTGGCAGAGAATTAATCACAATAAAGGATTAAACTGCCAAAAGAATATTAGCTGTTAGTGGTGTGTTGATTCATTATATGCCTTCCTGTGTTTGGAGCCATTGTGCTCCACGGTGAGCAGGAGATGGGGCTGTCCAAGGGGAGCACTGCAGTGACCATTAGTGGTTGATTAAAAGGGAAGTGTATGCAGTGAGGAAATGCTCATAAATTATGTCCTTCCAGCTGGAGTTTATCTGTGTAAAAGGAGCTGCCGGCATCCTTATTTGTTCGTTTGGCATCTGAAAACACAGGTGTAGTCAAACAGCATTAGGAAGTGGTCTGTAATAAGTATCTACACCCAGTTGCCTTGTACAGGTACAGGTACAGGGACTGCTTGTGTGGGACTTCATCTGGTGGTGAGCCCTGTGAGGGAAGAGGATGTGGAAGAGCTGCTGGGACCGGCCCAGGCGCTGGCCTGCCCCTGAGGTCTGGCTGCTCCTAGGAGTGGCCGTACGGAGCTTCCCTCCTTCCTGTCCAGACACTGAATGATTTGGCTGCGGGGAAATCTGCATTCAGGCTTTGCAGCTCATGGTCAAAGTGGGTTTTCAATCACTAGCCCGAGGCACACACTTAATATATAGAGTGCCTTGATGCGGTGCCCTGCTTTGCCACTGGCACGTTTGAACCTCAAAGACAGCTCCTAGCTCTATAGATGATAGAGAACAATAATGTAGAATGATTTTTTTTTCCTTCATTCAGTATTTATATTCGGTTTCTCTTTACACTAAAAAGAAAGTACTGAAAAGTTACATGAAGTGAATTCAAGTCAAAGGTGTTTGACGTATGTGAAGGAAATGAAGCTTAGATTTCAAGCAGTGATCAATGAAGTATAGTATTGTATGATCATTACCAAGCAATAAAGCAGGAAAGGAATTATCACAAGGATATATATGCCATTCATCATACCCTTTTAATACCCCTTTTTCTTGCTTGCTTTCTTTTCGTTGCCTCCTATGTTTTATGTTCTTTGATCCTGTATATGGGAATAAAGTTCCCTCCTTCTGTCTGACATTTTCACCTACTGTTATACAATGCCAGCTTAGAAGAGTACTTCGGGGGAAGAAAGTCTATATGCTCTGTGCTTTAAAACTTTGAATGGGATAAAAATACCTTATGCTTCAGGTTTTGTAAATTTTGTGAGAAATCCTGCTATATTGCATCTATTCTGAGCACTGTCAGGAAGTCAGTGGCTTTGCTGGAAAACAAGCATTGAAAACAGGAATAAAATGTCAGCTCTAGATTTGCTGCAACTGAAAATTCTGTAATATCAAAATATAACCTATACATTACTTGCTGCAGAAGAACAGTGGTGGGGGAGGCATCAAGGTTTTTTCAGTTCTGGGGTTTTTTGTGCCCTAATAAGTGGCCAAGGCTGCCAAATGTTTATCTCTGTATATTATACAAAAGTAATTAGCTAGCCATGAGTTGTTCTGCATGTAAAGAGGCTTGAGAGTCTGAGATGAAAGATGCAATGCTATAAATGTCCTCCCATGGCTTCTCAGGACAACCTTCCCCAAGTTCTGGCACACTTTGCTCAGATCTGATGATGGTGTTGTCCGGTGAATCTGGATGGACATCAGTCCCCCAAGTGATGCATTGCAGCAGCCCTTCTGCCTAGGCAGTGAGGTTAAGAATAATGAATTCAGGGCTTGAGGCATAATGTTAAGCAATGCAAACTCCGACGTAAATTATTTAAGTTTTTGTTTGACGATGAGCAAGTGCACAGGCCTGTTCTCAGAAGGAAGGGTGACTCAGCTGTATCCTTGAATTGATGTATCAGGCTTCTGTGACATCCTAAGATTTGATGACAGGCCCATTAAGGAGAACAAAATAGTAATTTATAATTTCTGGAATAAATTAGCATGTACTATTATACCCTAGAAGCTTTTTCTTTGTGGGTTTGTTTTTTTTTCTTTTTTTTTCTTTTCTTTTCTTTTTTTTTTTTTTTTTTTTTGTCGTGATGGTAAATAGCATTTAGAAGATATTTACAGCTTCATTCAAAAGAACAGAACTTTGAGGAATCTGCCTTGAAATATTCTTAATTAAGATGCAAAGAAATTTATCTCAGTTCACTGTGTAGATATTAATCAGCGTAGGTGGAAAATGGGAACTTACATGATTAGTGGTAGTATTTTACCTTCAAACCTTGAAAACGGCTTAAAATGAAACACTCTTAAATCCCTTGTCACCCCAAACAATATAACACACCATTTTGACTCTCTAATTACCAAGCCTAATTTGTTAATTTCAAAGGGGAGCACAGCAGCCTATGAAGGCTCGCAGGACTCTTTTGAAAAGAGCAGTGCAGTATAATTAAAATGATCAAGTGGATCTAATTCCGGTTGGGGGGGAGATGTCTTCCCTCGTAAGGTTGCTTCAAATTGAATTGGAGTTGGCATATATAGCCTTTAATGAGGTAACATCCCCAGATAAAACATCTGACTTGCTGTTTATTTTAGCCTACATATATTGCAGGCTTTTATAGTAAGAGAGCTCTGTCTAATGGTCCTATGAACCTGAGTGCTGCTTCCAGCGCAGCAACTGGCCTGCTGCATGGCTGTGGGAGAGCATTACACTCTAGATGCTGAAATTGGTTTATGTATGTTTCTGATACATCCATCACTGTGACAATTATGCTTGAGAAAAACAAAATGCAGAAGTGATGCTCCTTATATCTCTTTCCATGGGTAGTGGTGGTGAAAGCATTAAAGAGGCCATTTCCTTCCACTGTCTGCCTCCTTGGTGTAGCTGTGTCACAGCCAGAGTTGAACTTCAGCTGGCCTTCGGACAGAATTTTCCTGGTAAATAGTTCCCAGCCATATTTTTCTGGGCTTATACCAGTGTGATTTCCCAGTGGATACCTATCTGTCAAAATGTTCCCATTCATTCAGGGGCTGATAATGTCTGTCTCGTGGGACTCAGTTTTGGGGATGGGTTGGTCATTTGTTGGTTGTTGTAGTGGGGCTATTGATTGGTTTGGTTTAGTGTCCCCTCCACCCCACACCCCAGGTAGTGAGCACCAGTGTACTCCTGTATGAATATAGTTCTGTCTGTTCCATGTTAAAAAGATAAATACCTAATCTGGATAACTTCCTGGTCAAAGCACTTCAGATTGACTACAGTAGGAGGTTTCTTGTTTAGTTTTGACTCTTCTAGTGTTTTATCTTATAATGCCCTGTAATAATAAAGCCGTATGAATCCTCAGCTTATTATTCATATTCCTCTGTGTGCCACAAAGGAGGAATTATGGAGCCTTGCATTTTAAAATAAAAGGTTCTGTGAAGAAGATGAAGCTTCTTTTTAGCAAAGTGCCTTGGTAGTGAATCCCATGGCAGGAGGACAGCAGGGAGGGAAAGAGAGGGAGGGAGGGAGTAGCTACCCCAGGGGTGAAGTTTGAGGGGGTAATGCCATTCTCTTTTTGTGTCTGGGCGGATCTTTACACTTTCACCCGCACCTATTTGTTTTGACCCATGTATTGGTGGAGTGCATAGGCTGCAGTTGATAGATACCTGAGCTCAGAGGAGACAGAAGCGTGTGCCTGACCTCGGTGGTGGTTTTGTATGGAATGGCAGTGCTAATTCTGTGACCACTTGGTATCACCTGGGAGAGCAGAGGTTAATCTTTTAAAGAGGGAGGAAAAGCTGTTTGTATGCAAGTGACATTGAAAGGAGATATGAATATTTTAATACCCATGGTCAAGGCCAGTGAGTTGTACTACAGGCACGTGTTCCATTTTGGCTGGACCCCTTCTGAGTACCATTTGTCTGGACTGTGGAAATATAGCAGAGGTCTACATCAGCAAATACATTATAATCTTCCTCTCTTCCTTTTCTTGTGTACATAGTAAAACTTTTATAAAAGAAGGGGCCAGAAAGAACTAGGTAATGATACATGGCTTCTTATTGTTGTTGTTTTAGCAAGCCAGTGTTGCCTGTGATGTCTGATGTGATTGTAAACTAATACTGTATTTTCTGTTCAGATTGAAAAATTCACATCAGCAGAATTGCCAGCATCTCTAAAAAAGGTTTTTTCTATTTTTTTTTGTTTCTGTTGATCTTGAACAGTGTTAGCAGCATTTGCAACAGAAAACAAATCAAGAATAAACATGAAAAGGAACTCTCCTGCTTATGTGGTGGAGTTTTCTCTCTTGGCTTGCTCTTATTGTATCATGTTCAAGAAAGACACAGTTCAAGAAAGAGTGCTTCTGTCTACAGCCTTCTGAGCTAATTACTTTCCCACTGAAAAAGAATTTCAGAAAAAAGCTGAAATAGGTAGCTGCAATAAAACAAAAGTGTGTATGTGTAGAATATTAGTAAACATTTCTAATATGCCAGTCCTGCATCCACTAGCCATTTATTAGAAGCCTTTGATGTCCAGTATTCTCCAAGTTATTAATGTAAAATGCTTGAAAGCAAAGAAGGGTAGTAGAACAAAGATGGAAAGTACAAATTATGAAACAAAAGGATAAAGCAGATCTGTATAATTCAGTAGATAGAATATTCAGTGGATATATAATTCGTCTGTAGATCAATAATTCAGTGCAATGTAATTATTTTGTGCATTCTGTATTTTTTAATTTCTTGTGTGCGATTTGATGTAGGTAATAACAATAATGTTCACAACTCTGCTTCATAATGGTGTAAAGCCTGTACTTGTTGATAGGGAAAATGCCGTGTAAAACAAGTGGATTACACTAACATTTGAAATCTTGTTTCTTTAACATGTCTAGCAACTACTGAGCCAAGTATGTAGAAGCCTTTACCCTCCTAGGTCAGATTCCAGCGAAGCCGTCTCGCTTTTATAGAATAATGCCATACGGCAAACTGACTCAGCTTTAAGCACCGCATATGGTCCCGAGGGGAGAAATTACCCATCCAAATGACGGGTGGATGGCAGGCAGGCAAGTTAGAATGTAGCTGCAGTGTGCTCATATTCTGTTTCACTAGGGCTGCAAACATTCAGAATAGCTGCTTGGTGTATTTGAATTTGATCCGCATAACAGTAAGGAGCATGAGGGGATTGGAAATAAAATAAGAACAATAGCTATTTCTCTTTACACTGCTTCTGTAAAGTACTTCTGATACATTGCAGGGAATTAATGTCTTTTGGCATGGTTTATTTCATTTTCCAGAGTGGATCTGGTAAGTGAATGGGAATCAAATACAATTATAATAGGCCATTTCTCCTCCCTAAATAAAGTTTGGTATGCTCATATTAACTCACATGTCAGTAGTTGCTTAGTTCACATGAGTAAAAGTCAGTTTATAATAGCTGGGAATTTGACTAATTTTCTCATACTGGAGCTTTTCTTGGGAACCTACAGCAGTAAAGAATCCTAGTTGTGTTTCAGTCAACATTAAATGAGTAGAATAGCAGAAAGTGAATTACACATTCTGTGCTCAGAAAGAAACAAGAAGTAAATATCAAGCCCTAAATGATGTGTTATAAAACAGAGTAAACATTTTGGGGACAAACCCAGCCATTTTGTTAATTTGACAAGTCTATAACATATACTGTAATTACCATGAAATTTGAGTAAACTCAGCCATGTTGTTTGATAAATTCATCAGCTAAAGTGCATTAGTGGTAGCTGTCCTGCAGCCTTGCACTGCTCAAACACTGTCACTCATCCTTCCTCCTTGGTTTGTGGTTTTTTAAAATAACTTCTGCTATTCTGTTTTACCTTCTTACTGTACAGTTGTAAATTTGGGCGAGCTGGCAAGGTGATTACTGGGTCATTCTCTAAAGAAAATTATGCTTCAGTGAGTGGCAGAATCGGTGTAGTCACTGAAGGACTGTGGTTGGAGTTGGGGCTGAGATTTCAAGTGAAGAAGGCAATGAAGTTCTTTCAGGAGGGCTGCTCACATCTGAGAGGTTCAGGATTGCAATATGCCCTCCTCCAGCTAATCTTAGTGGCTTTTCTATTCCTGGCTGGTTGTCTGCTGGGCAGGTGCAGGAACCTCCTCCTGCGGGCTGGAGTCTGAGAGCTGCTGCCTCTCTAGCACCCCTGCTGAGGTGCACCCCTGTCTGATCCTGGCAGTAAACCTTTATGAACCTCTGAGATAGATTGTGACATGTTTCTTCCTGTCACAGGCATGACCAGGTCTTTCAAGTAATCTTTGCTTTGAGAAGCATTTTATTGAAGAATTGATATGCTGCTTTGTTTTGCTTGTGTACATTTTAATTTCCAGGGCATGCAGTCTCGATTTTTATAACCAGGCATACTGGCAAGTGAAACCTTTGGGTTGAGTTGCATGTATAGCAATGTTGACTCCTCCCAAAATCTTGGAATGTGTAAAAGCTGTGGAGTACACTCTACACTCTCTTAAATCTTTCAGAATTTTTCCGGATGTGTGAGTAGTGTTGAAATGTTAAAGAATTTACATCGCCTATTGAGGGGCAGAATGTAGCATGCTATTTGTATTGCCTTGGTTTTTGAGCTAGAAAATCATTTTTTGCACTCCTTGTGTGGTACTTGTCAAATCCTAGAATTAACTGAGTTTGAAGATATTTCCATTTCTAAAGATTCATACAAACCAAATAAATTTGTAGGCATTGTAGGGAATACACCTGTTTCAGTGTAAGCTTGAACAACTGTAATTCTCATAGTCTTGAGTAAATAACTGCACCATCCTGGAAACTTTGTGAAGAAAAAATATCTAATTGAAAAAATGTTGTGGGTTTGGACTAGCCTCCTTTTTCCCAAGTTTCATATGCTGTGTTTGCAATGAAATGAGCATATTTCTGAAATAACACCATCATATGCAAAATAGATTTTTTTTTTAATTAATTTATTCAGAGATATGTTACTTATTTTAATAAGCATAATCTTGTATACACTGAAGTATCAAACCTAGGCTGCAATAATCATTCAACATCTTTCTCCCATCCACAGGCTGCACACTATGTGGTTCTTTCAAGTGTTTGTGGTACATATTACTGTGACTGCAAAGTATGTAGGTTCTTTCCACATCTCTTTTTGCATTGAACTCCTGTATTATCTGTACCCATTCTTCTTTTGGGGCACAGGGGGTGGAGGAATCAGTTTTCTGATTTCAGTACAGCATCAACTTGAAATTGTGTATTTTCTTCTTATTGAAGTAAAGCTAAAAGCTGATAAGAGAAGTCTTTAAAATCCTGTTTTAGACTGAGTACTAGATTATATGCTTGAAAGGAACTGAATAGGTATCTTTTACTGATGACAACCAGGACAGATGGAATTCACTTTCTAGGTTAACCTAATTTTTCAGGTTGCTTTCAAAAAAGCGCTGCACCTGCAATCATTCAAAGATATTACTGACCAAATCCATGGAAAGGAAATTATTTGTATAAAGCGCATAACAAAAAATGACTAAAAAATGTTACTGAGTTTTTTTATATTATTTTCCATTAATTTGATTTCATTATCTGCTGAAACCCTGCTTCATTGGAACTTACGAACATCTCTAGATTGAGTGTTTTATTTGAATTTTAGACAGATGGTGGATGGAAAAGAGCAAGGTTTTCTATGTGAATTGCAGAGTAAGATGGAGGAATTTGTGCATTCTGATCTAATATCTGCATTGAAAACCTTTATGTTTTAATTTCCAGGCATTTGAAAGTTTCATTAGCTTACTTAATATCCAGTACTGATGATTTCTTTTATTCATAGAGTACTTGATGCTAGTACACACGGGTTATTATGAGCACTTGGGTGACTTGCAACTCCTTCCTTTTTCTCACCTTACGAGCAGGCTGGTAATTGCCAGAGCTTTTCATTTGCGTGTTCCTATTTCCAGTGAGGCCACACCTAATAAAGATTTTTTGTGTGCTTGATTTACATACTCCCACATTTTTGAATGTCTACATACGGTTAGCATTGCACAAAATCCATTGTCTTTTTTTTTAAGAGACATTGCAGTTTCTTTCTGGAAAGAGCTGGGGACTGTTTGGACTCTTGAGTTCTACTGCATGTTTTTTCACACATTCCTAGTGGGAGCTGGAAGAAAGCTATTAGTACTTCTGTACTGTAGATACTTAATCCCTTTGACATCTTCTAAGGCTGGTAATACTGGTTCAAAAATCCAGAAAAACTGGTGTTTTCCAGGAAAGCTTGAAATTACTAAGCTCATTCCCGAAGTGTCTTGCATAAGGAAAAAAACTGTGCTATGGTTTTCAGGTAAGATCCATCCTGGAAAAAAGCTTCTGATTGTTTTCCGGAATCCTGCAAGGTTGGTGGGTCTGCCTGATTTCTACCCTGTTCTGCTGTGTGTTCTGCTGCGTGGGCCTTACCTTCAAGGTGTTCACACAAATGCTGGGCAGTTGTGCTGTCAGAGCCCCATCAGATGATTCCTAGTACCTGTTACCTAGAGGGTGGGATCTTGAGCAGATTGCTTTGATGGTCAAGAGAATTAGGAACCTGATTGCCTGGGCCTGCTGGTGGATTTCACATGGAAGTTCTCTTGTGTCTGTTTGTAGAGAGCTCGTTTATCACCCATGTTAGTAATTCCATTTTGGACAGGCATTATGAATGTGTGCTGAAACAGGGCCTGCTTTTCTGCTCTCCTCCTTGTGAGTTTTCTGAGCAGGTGGTTCCAGTGAAGGCTTGGTACCTTTGTCTCAGTGTTCTCATGGAGGAAGGCAGAAGAGTGACTGAATGCCTTGAACAGCTGACTAGTTTGCAATGGTCATGATACAATTCTTGAGAGAGGAATATGCTTTTGTGCAAAATGCTCTTCTTGGCATTAGATTGACAGGAATCATGAAAGATAACATTTCTGGTGCATATGGTTTATTTACATTTATCTGACCACAGATTTCAGTTTGGGCAGATGAAGAGCCAATTTGAGCTGATTTGTCTTTTAAGGTTATCAGGAAGCTCTGCCTTGACATTTGCAAGCTTGGTGCTGCTCAAAGGATCTTCCTCACCTTGAAGCAGGGATTGTGTGAACATCCTTTCTTGCTCAGCGGGGTAGTGTGTCTATGCAACTAAACCAAGAAAGGGTCCAAGAACATCTTTCCTAAACTGGGTTGCATCTCTGTATTGAACAAATTTGAACCTTCCTGTTCCAGGAAAAGAATCAATAACATCAAACTAGGTATTCATCTCTTTTAAAACCTACCTGTTTAGATGATAACATGTTTAAGTGGAAAATGAACTCCCAAAACTTCACACCCCAATGATCAACAGGAAAGGGAAAGGGGAATGCTTACACAGTTGTAAGCGCGATCTGTATTTCCACTGGCGGTTTAAAATAATTTAGCTGTTGAACTTGTTTATGAAAATAGAAAGGTGAAAAGGCCAGGATTGCTAGTAAAGCCCTTTTCTCTCTATTGACCTCTTGAAAAAAGTTATAGTAGACACTGTTTTGTTTCAATTAAAAGGCAGTCTTCCCATGCTGTGTCTTAATCCTTGTAAAGAACTGTAACACAGTCCTGTGTGTATGGGGGCCCATAAGGCAAACTTACCTAAGACACTGAAGTAAGAGGGGGACAACANAAAAAAAAACAACAAAAAAAACAAGCACTCCAAACCCTCATTTTTCACCATCTTTTCAGGGTTAGAAAAAAATTAGAATTTATTTAAATAGATAGCTCTGTGTCAGTAGCACACAGGCTGCTGGGCTTCCCCTACTATTGTCAGTATAAAATACCTATCTGTATATGCTTTATGTCCTGTAGGCTGAAAAACGGAAGCATTTGTATTAAGAATAAAAAAATGAGGGTATAGTCTAGGAGCATTTTTTAGTGCTGACATTGTCCTCTCTGAATATTTTATGTGGGCACTGTACAGTGGCCAACACTTGACTTTGCTTTCCTTAGTGGGTACATTTTACCTGTTCTCATAAAATTATTTTTTTCCAATACCTGAGCAAGAACTGTACTGTTGATGAGTGCTCCAGCAGTTGGCTTTCCCGTGAAACTACAGAGGGTTGTAAGAGCTGAGTGTAATCCATGTAGCTGCTTTGCTGTTCTCAGCCTATGTATTTTTAGACTGTGGCTCTCTGTAAATTCCATTCAAGCAGTATTACTTGGAGGGAGGGCTTGAAAAAAACCTCCTTACCAATTTTTTTTTTTCAGACTTTCACTTCCATCCATACAAGGATATTTTTTTTATAGTCAGCAAAACACTGTGAATTTGTGCTAATGCATGTTGTGCCTTCTGTGTTTCAGCATTTTAAGCTGTGGGGGATTTTTAGAGCGAAGAGGTGGACAAGAGCTTTGTCTCCTGTTCAAATACAGAAGTTCATACGGTTTCACTAGTTACAGATTTACCATTGGAAGAGGTAGGTAGGACTTAGCAGATCAAGACTATAATTCTCCAAGATATTTAGAAAAATGGAAAAAAGGAGGAAATCTGAAATTTCTGAATAGTTGCAACAATTTAGATAAGGGAATTTAAACTTTAGAAATGTAAAGAAACATGCATTTTTGCTAGGGACAATATATACCCTGGAAGAAGCAGAAATAAATCACTGAAGTGCAATTGCAAGGCAGTCTTTTCTCATTTAATTGATATTTAAACATTGGCTAACATGGATCTTTGCCATTGAACTGACATTAACGACCTTGGTTAACTTGGTTTTGAGCTTTTTATTTTATTACACTGGTTTGTTTGTTTTATGTTAATTTCACTTTAGTGCTTGTGTCCTTGTAAAATAGATTTTCTTTTCTTTTTAAAAACAAACATCAAACATCCAGAATATCTGTTTTGTTTTAATATTTAAACATTTACACACATCTTGGGCATAATTATATATGCATTTTATAGCATGAAAAAACAAACCATATTGATTGTAAATCCTAAACATCTGCACTGCAAACCAAAACCATACATTTTTTGTGCACCTTGCTTTTTTCTAAGTGTTTCTTCTCATCATACATTGAATATTTCATTTTTATCAAGTAATTGCTGGCATTTCTTTTGGCTTACCCCACACCTTTTTCTTAATTTTTATTTTATTCCTTTAAACTATTTCTCTTTTCTCCCCATCTGTTCTCTGCATGCGCAACTTTTTTGGAATAAACAAACCTTAAGACAGGTTTTTGGACCACAAATCCGTTGCTTCTGCGGTCAGGTAGGAGCAGTGAGCGACACCTGAGGGGTTCTGCTGGAGCAGCTCCTCTGCATCATCCGTGTCCTCCCTGCTCCCTTGGGCCGGCACACGCCCAGCTTGTGGTGGGTTTCCAAACGTGCCCTTGCTTACATTGACAAACATTGCCATTAGTACCCTGCACTGCTGCTGTAGCCCTCGGCAGAGCAGGGTAAATGACTCCTGGTGCACAGCAACTTGCTCCTGTGTTTGCGCTTTGCTTTCCAGGGCTGGGCACTTGAGTTTGGTTCCGTGGCTTCTCATTGTCTTTGGAACAGGCAGAGGGAGGTGCTTTGTGCCCTGAATGCCATGTACCACTGGATTACATTAATGCCCATCAGCTGTTAATGATAGTCGCAGCTGTAGTTCAGATGCATTGAAATACCATTGACAAAAGGAGCGTGTCCCCCTTAGCCAGTATTCTAGTTTTTCAGTAAAGCAATCCATATGTTTACTTTTCCTGGTTTTAGCAAGCTTTGAGATTGTCACAGTGTTTTAATCAGCTGGGAAATTGTTTGCTGCAAGGGAAATGGCTGCACTTAAAGCTTCTTCACATCAGCAGCAACATTCTGCTGCCTCAGGACACCTGGATATGATGCTGATGGGAAGAAATATTCCAAAATTTGCCAAGCAGAACAACTAGACACAGCCTTATTTCTTTTCTCTCTGTCCATTCATTGTCTTTTATCCATCAGTAATCTCAACTCTGGCTGAATTTCTGCTTATGTATTTGCATTTTCATTGAATCTTTTACCAACTCTTCTTAACCCAAGGTTTTGAGGTGGTTGCGGTTGAGGAATTTTTTTGTGATTATATATACGGATTCATGTATACATCTGTGGTTACAAGGCACAGTGAACTTAGAGTGTGAGAGAGAGAGAGAACATGTGTGCTGCCACTGCTCATTTGTTGTACAGTCTTGGTTGTGATGGAACATCTGATGAAGTTGCCACACAACAGAGCAGCTTTAGAGCTGCCTGAAGAAATTTTATTCTCTGTCATCTCTTTTCCATTCCTGCTTGTGATCTTCCACAAGCTTTGTCTGTTAAAATGACACAAAAAGCCTGTTCTGATCCATTTAGACACTCAAGCATGAGGACGTCATGTTTGGACATGTTGAAGTAGCTGTTGTAGCAGAAGAGTGATGGAAACCAAGGACCAATGTAGGCAGCTAGATCTTACAGGTCTTTTCATGGATTGATTGAGCCTGGTCTTTAAACTGGTTGCCTTAACCTGCACCTGTTTTGCTCTGTTTGGATAGCTGCTCCAGTATTTGCCCAAACTCATCTCTCCTGTGTTTTGTTTTTATGTCTATACATTTGTCTTTGAAGTAGATTATCTGCAGCCTTCACAGTGAAGTGTTGTCTGTCAACACTAATTAGGCTTCTGCAACAAGTGGGAAAAAAACAAGACTGCGTCTGGACTTAGAGCATTTCAGGTGGTGCAACTGTGTTGGTCAACCCTAGGTGTTTGATGTTTCAGTGGGTGAGAGCTACTGGATTTTTTTTTTGTTGTTCCTGTTCTTGTTTCCTCATTGAATATGTGCTCCTCCTCTGTTGAATTTATTGGCCATATTTGTTAGTGCTGCCATCAGAATTAAACAGGTCAGCATACTACAAACAAAGATTACATGGTATGAAATGTGGATGTCTCCACAGATGTCTCCTGCATTTAATGCCCCCTATCCCCTCCCAAATTATTAAAGAAACCCACCAACCCTCCCATTCCATTTTAAGTTACTTCTTTGGCAGGAAGTTCCTTCTGTATGCTTTTATGCTATAGAATTTAAAAAGTGTATGACTGAAATCTACAGATGATACATTTCTTCAGAAATCACTTAGTTGTGGGTCTTCAGCTGCATACCAGAAACTACATTTGTAAGTAACACACAGAATGTCTAAACATGTTTATGAAATATGGGGTTAGGGCTTAACTGATGAAGTCCCACAAGGGTGGGACTTTCTAATCACTGTTTACCTTCTCTAACTGGTCTTTATCAGTTCAGGGGTGGGGCAGGAGGGGGTTTAAGTTTTTAAAACAAATTCCCTTACTGATGACAAAGAACAAGAGTATCTTGACAGCACCTATATCTTTATGTTGCCTGATACAGAAGTGACCATGTTGCAGCAATAAAACAATGCAAAGTTGAGGGAGAATTCCATCATTCAGCTTTTGTTGGTTGGTTGGTTGTTTTTGTGATTACATATTTTTAATGAAAAACAGTTTTTGAAAGATTGTTTCTTCTTATAAATACACTGTTTTAAAATACTGTTTACTTATGCTTCAGATGCCTTTGTTTTTATTTGTTTAAGTGTTGCTTTTGATTTTGAGCATACTGCAAAAAATTTTGCTGTTTCTGGTCGAAGACTTGGAGACAGTCAGCTCTTTACTTCTTTATCTTGACTTTATACCTACTGGCAATCATTAATGACAAATAGGTTTTATTTTTCAGGAGCTACTTGGTAAGTTTTTTGTATACATTTTGATGTAATTTGCTGAAGCAATGTCAATTTGTCTTTAGAAGTAGGTACTGGCAACTTTTGCTTATGGTATTGGACACTGCCTAAATAGATTTGTAGTCTTGTTTTTCATATACTGAATAGAGTTATTTAATTTAATTTTTGGAAAATGCATCATAAAAAAGTTGTCCTCAGGATGTACTTTATATTAGAGTACCAAAAGTACATGTTTAAATGTAAATAAAATAGCCAGTTTTGACCTGGATGTATGATTTATAAATTTTTTTGGACATCTTGACTCAGTGAAAGTTCTAACAACTTTCATTGCAGTACTTGTTACTAGCTTTCTTTTTTCTTAATGTTATATTTTCACTTTTGTGCACTAAATATGTTTTCAAATTAAGGAAGTTGTGAAATTAGTTTGAAGCTGCATTAACTGGTTTGGGACTATATTTTTGAGATTATTAGCATAAATCAAGAATGCTTATATAAATGTGTCTTGGTTGTTACAAAGTTGATTTTGAGTTCTAATAGGAAATTACCTGCAAGAATATAAATTGAGGTTTATACTCTGCACAGTGCACAAGTCTAACTTGTGCAAATGAAATTCTAGATACTTCGTTTGCTCAAAGATAGACAGCTTTCTTGAGTTGCAAAATTTTCTCTTACAGCAAAACAGCTTCAGACTTAAGAGGTTTATGTGACACCCCTTTCAAGAAGCAAAAGATAGGGAAAATGGAAACCTTTACACACAAGGCTGGCAAACTGTAGCATTTCTTTCTAAATATTGTTCACATTTGTGCTCATAGAAAATCCAGCTAATTGTCTTGGACCCTAGAATTCACCCCTAGAACCGAAGTCCCTAGGCTTGTGTGATGTAATATGAGAGAAACTACGTGTATTGATATGTAATGTTTGGTACAAAGTCCCTTGCAATGAATGCAAAGGCTGCCATTGACTCAACTGAGCTTTTATCTGGCTGTTTAACGATTGTTAAGAGAGGCTCTTTCTTAAATAGAAGCAAGAGGGTTTTTTTTTTTTTTTTTTTTTTTTTTAATACTGCTGTTCATAAGGGTAGCACTTCATGCTTCAGTGTGGCATGGTCAAAAGTAAAGTGTCTTTTTTCTGGCAGTAATTAGGTAGGTGTTTTCCCTTTTTCAACAATTTTCTGGTTTTGTGATTTTAAAAGATTTTTGATCGCTACTATGAAAACGGTCAATGTTTTTGATCTTGTTGCAGCCCTCTGCTTCAGATAATATTTCTAATATTTGTGGAGCAGGTGCAAGGTTCATGACTTAAAAGTCAAATGGACATTACCTGCCTTGTCTAAATCCAGTTTCTGCTGGATTTATTTGGGTTCTGCCTTTTTTCTGATATCTATGACTTCTATGTGGATACATAGCCCAGGAGAAAGTCAGTTAGTTTGAATTAATCTCTACAGTTACAGTCTCTTCTGTCTTTTGTTTATCTCTTGCTACAGTCCTGATACACGCAGTTTTAATGTCAGCAGGTAAGTCAATTCTGGTGGAAACAAACATCATCTGTCAGAAATCCTACCAACTGCAAATCCAAACCAAAATTAAGCATTTTACCACAAATAGCTTCACTGCAGTGAACCAGCTCGTGCTCCCTGAGCAGCGTTCCAAACGGGGCGCGTGTATTTTTAAATGTGATTTTGCCCCTTGTGCATATTCTGTGTCCGCTTTCGTGTCAGCGAGCGCGGGGTGAGCAGAAGGCCGGCGCAAGGGCCACGCGGGCTGCAGCAGGAGGCTTCTCCAGTGGGCTCCCATCTGTCGGGGCTGCGTGCTGATAAAGCTTGCGGCAGCTGGCTCGGCTCGCCGCTAATCCATTCATCCCGGCTGTGGATCAGAAGGTGGCCTGTCCCCTCCCGGAGTCCTGTGGACCTTGGAGAGTTGCCGTAGCCTCTGAGCAGTCCCACTGGAGCTGGCAGCAAGTATAATGACAGAGCACACGCAACTCGAGCGAGGGGCATGTGTGGCGGCTGTAGGGTATTGTGCCGGGGACAAAGCCGCTCGCTCTCCTCCAGCTGACCTGTTGTGCCTTCGTCAACAGCAGCGTGTTCGCAGCTGAAGTGCTAGCTATGGGTGGAAGATCATTATTAATGTGTTACATGGGGAGGAACTGTGAAGTCCTGGAATATTTTTCTGTGTGTCGTGCAACTCGTTGCGCACAGACTGCCGAGCAGAGTTAGCCGCTTGGAGCTCCAGATGGCACCGACAACTGTGAGAGACCACGACTGTATGTGATCTTTCCTATTGCTTTTTGGTGTAGGCGTATTATTACTGTTACAAATAATTTATGAGTGTAGTGGTTATTTAAAACCGTGTAGTAGGTTGCACTTCCCTCCCCTATCAAGGGTACATAGCTTGTTAACTCACAAAAGTAGTGAGATAATTCCTGCCCTAAAAATTTACAGCCTTTTGTGCACAAAATCTGTCGTTGAGCCTGGAAGGTCTGAGAGGAGGATTGCTGAGAACAGGAGATGCAGCAGAAGATAAGAAGAGAACAGGAATAGAAAGATGACGGGGAAGCGTACGCACGGCAGAGCAGTGTAAGAGCTGACAGGCTGTAAAATTGTCCAGCACGTAAGGCCCTGTAGGTGAGGGGTGGAATCTTCAGTCATCTCTTAGCAATGGCAGCTCTTTAGTATATGAAAGAGGACCTGAATATTTTATGAAATAAAGGACGGCCACACATCTGGACAATAAAAAGAAAAGATGATTAACTGGCTTGTCTCCTGTTATGGCTCCCCAGTAGAACCAGCACATCCTCAGCTACCACATCTCTTGCAACAGCATCAGTAGTTGTGTAGCATTTCTGTTTATTTGATGGCTTCCCTAAAAAAGAAGAAAAAAAGCTAAATTTCAGAAGTCACAAAGTAAATAAACAGCTCAGAAGAAATTGGTTCTATCCCACAAAAGAGGTGCCTGGGAATTTAACTGAATCCTGGTCCAGTGATTGGCATCAGTTGCAACAAATGCCTCTGAGGCAGTCCAGAAGCAAAATGGACACATGCTGCTGCTTGATTTGATTCCCCAATCAATGGCTGACATGACCTTCCTTCCATGCATATGACGTATTAGAAGATGCAGTACACAGCAAGTTGAACTGATGTGGAGGATGCAGCATAAAGAGAACAAAAAAAAACCTGCTCAGAGCTCTGTCACAAGCTTTTTATCCCAAAGTCTTTTTACAACCAAAGTTGCAGAGGCTACCAAAAAAAAAAAAAAAGGTATCCACATATGTCTTTATTTGAGCTGAGGGGTGGCTCATCTTCACAGATAAATTGCTTTAAAAGGCTATTTAAATGAATACATACACAATAACAGAAAATAAGTGGATTTTGCTCTCCTTTTTTATGACGAGACTCCTCTTCAGAGGTATACTTTAAATGAATCATTGTGTTGAAACCCTCAGAAAGGAAGACTCAGTTGTAGAGCAAGCATAAATAGAGCACACAGTGCAAAATACAGGGAGCAGAAGCTTGGATAGGAGAATCACATTCACAGCTTGGTGGATTGGGCTCCATGGTTTTGTAGCACTGCAATGAGCCCAGCTCTGGTTTGCTTCAAACATGAAATCTATCTCAAGTAGCTAAACTGCAGTCCAGACTTACATGAACAGTTAAGCTCTCAATACCTTAAATACACTGTGGAAATATGGATAGATGAAACAGAACGTTGGATAAAATTGGATTTGGCATAGTAAATTTATATAGACTTTTTAGGCTTGTGCTATTTCTGTGGGACACTGTTCTGTTTTGACTCTAATTTTAGTTCAGAGAACTTGTTTGATTTCCTTTTTCACATCCATATGTGCTCATATGGTGAATTTATAGTCTTTTTACTAGGTTTTCATTATGTTAACTCTAATTATTGTAGCACTGTGGAAGCAGTGCCATAGTTCATACTGAGATATAAGTTCTTATGTTTATTCAGTAGAAGTGGGGGGTTTTGTTAAACATTTTAGTATCAGGAATTAAGAGTTTAAAACAGTAATATTTTAGAGGTATGTAAATGGATGCAAGAGGAAGGCATGGTAAAATCTGTTGATATGAGATTTTTTTTTCCTGGATTAATAAAATAATTCAGAATGTCTTGAAATTTCCTACCATTGAAATAGAATTTATATTAATATACACTGCAGATGTTGAAATGCTCTATTTAACTAATAAAGAAGTTTTAAAACCACTGAAAATAGTTTCCTAAAAGAATGCATTACTTTGTTTCCTTTTAGTGACTTGATGGCTCCCAGTACATCTTTTCATGTGTGTGCAAGAGGTTTTTCCTGTTGGGGGCTTGTCCATGTGCTTTATTTGTCATTATCTTCTGTCCTTACCTTGAGACTGGAATAGGAGCAGCAGCTCTGACGGTGGCTTTTACTTGGCTATCAATGCCAAGGATTAAATTTCAAGTGCCCTGTGAAATGCCGTATTCTGAGGAGAATCTGGTACGAAAAATGGAGGATTTATACACATACAGCTTGACAGTGATGTGTTTCTCTAAAAATACTGGCTGCCTTCTCCTTACCTCATCTTCCTGGCTCAGTGGTATTCCTTTCCCCAAGGAATCAGTCTTCGGTGTGAAATGCTGTGTCCAAGATTCACAGATCTCTCTTGGAGAGATGACAGAAGCCCAGGAGCACACTGCAGGTGGGCTTATCACTGGGAGGGGACGGACCATGGGAAACCACAGGAGGAAGAAGGCTGATGGGGTAGATGGAGGAGGATGGGAATAGTTTAGGCTCCAATGAAGCCAAAAGGGCTTTCTGGGGAGAAGAGTTTGAGTTGAGATCCAGCAGCAGAAGTTTGTTTGGGAAAAGTGGAGAGTGAAAATTTTAGATGTGAGCATGGAAAGGCGAAAGGCATAGCAAAATATATTCACTGATGTTGCTGATGAAGGAGAGATAAAAGATTGATTGATTAAGTTGTCAGGCAATTTTGTTTCACATGTGGTGGAGAAATAAATTGTGGGTCTGTTGTTGAGGACCTAAGTACAATAGCTTTTAAACACTGGATAATTCTTTGTTAACATCCCTGGCCTTGCAGATGTTTCTGTGAAACCTCTCCATATTGTGCTAACACCAGCACATGCATCTCAGAGCTTTTATGGAATTTTCTGTGACCTGCCATAAGTTGGCCATGTGGTCTGGCAGTGGTCACATCTGAACACTGCCTGCCCCAGGTTTCTCAACAAATACAGCATGATGAAAACGATTTCATTAAGAAAATGACCACGTGTTTGCAGTTTGCATCAAGGCAGAAGGTAGTGCTTGTCACGTTTTATAGCAGCATTTGGATGTTCCTGTGTTTGTATGGGTCATTCTTACGGTTAAACTCTGGGATGTGCTACAGATGAGCATTCATGTTTAGTGCACTCCTGAGCCACAACAGCAATCTTTTTTTGTGGCCTTACAGTTGCTCCTTCTTCAGCAGTGTATGAAAAAAAAATCTTTATCATCAGCTGTCTTTTGCGATGAAGAAGTAGGTGTGGGGAAATAAAACATAATTGCATCATTTGGTGGGCAGGCTTTGACCGAGCTTAAAGGCTGAAATGACTAGAAAAACCTACCTATTGCTATGTTTGTTTTTTAATTAAAAGCTTGTGAATGGAAGACGTATCCTATCCTGCTGCATAATTAACAAAATGTGTTTAGCCTGAAATATAATAGCATAAAGGGATGAACAGAAGCAGAAATGTCAAGTCTTGCAAGAAAGTCACCCAGGACTTGTGGTGTTTATTGATATATAAAAGGAAACTGATACAGTAGAAATAGATTCAGTTTTTAGCCTAAGGCTGAAACACAGATCTTTTCACCATTCACAACTTTTTAAGAGGATCCATTTGTGACTGCAGCATGCCTTTGAGGAAGGACAGACAGTTGTATATATCACTTCAATATTCTTTGAAATAAAAAAAAAATTGCAGACATATAGGAAACCATATTCTATACTGGAACTAATACTTGTAATTCAGGGTTTATGTTTCTACATTTGCTTAAAATGTCTTCTGGCTTGTCTTTCCTCATGCATTTTTTCTTCTTACCCTTCTACCGCCCTTCCCACCCCTAAGAAAAAGGGAAAAATAAAGAAGAAAAAGAAACCAACGAAACTCAGTTAATTTGCTATTGCTTGTATATGCACTCTGAAACAACATGACAGGGTCAGCAACACACCAAGGCACACTTCTTGGTGATGGAATAGCTCTGCAGCTGAGACCAATGAGGAACCTTTATGCTGTAATCACAGATCACCTCAAGATCTTGGTGATTACTTGGTCCTGTGCATGGCACACTGAGTGCTCTTTCTCCAAACAGGGCCCTTCTTGCACTCAGTTCCCTGACTGGAACGTCATACCTTTACTTAGGAACTTTTTCTCACTTCCAGCTTAAGCACAACTATTATTGGGAGCTTTTACCCATTTCTGCCAGATTGACCTTTCTCTTATTTAGCTGTCTTTTCCATCATTTTTATCTTCTGATCATTTTAATTTACACAGTTTATTTTACTGACACTTTTTTTATAGGTATGCTTCTGTAACTAATAATGTATGTAAAATATAGCAGTCCTAATTTTTCTGCAGATTTGGTGTAGCTGTCTGTACGGAAATAGTTTTGGATGCCATTCATAATGCAACATTCAGCATTTCAGAACTGGTCAACTTCTGACATCCTTTCTGCTGTCCTTGATTATTATGTTACCTACAGTCTGATTCCCAAACTGTTAAAATTTATTTTACCTTGGGAAGTGATGTGGATTAAATATGAATAAATACATTTTTGTATATAATTTTCTCTCTTCCCCTGCAGTGATTCTGTAGAGTAAGTGCACACTGATTTTATCACTGCAGATCAAGTTTTTCAAAGAGCACATGCAATGTCTGGCTCAGGGTCCAACACTTTTATCAGAAGTCATTTCTATGTGTTGTCTCCCCAAAACTTTATTTTACCCATTTGAGTATTTCATTAGAGTTACTTGACATAAGTAAAAAAGGTCTTGCTTGCTTGTTGCCCTACAGATAATTTTCATACACTACAAAGTGTATGAGATACCTAAACCGGGTATTTCATGAAGAGAAATAGCAGATTTAAATGCGTTCTACATTTAGAAAAACTAAGCACCAAAATTTGCAAGTTCAAGTCCAGGATAGCGACCCTGGCTGCTCTGATTCTTGGTTTTTGAGGTAAAAGCCTGGTGATGCCTTTTGATCTTGAGGTTTCCGGTTTCATACAGCTGTGAGAACATCCCACAGATGCTTTGTCGTGGGAATGATAAAATGGTTTCTCCTTCCAAATTGTCTCCTTTTCTACTACAAGTGAGCACCTTAATAAAGCTGTTCCCACCTCAGGAGAATTCACTATCTTCTTCACTTAGTCTGAACAGCTGTTCGATCAAAGAATCTTGGAGCCTTTCTGTAGGAGCATTTTATGCCTTAAGAGCTGGAGGTGTAACAATAAATGCCAAAAAGCAACAGGTTAGCTCGCACCCAGGCTTTAAAGATCCTTTCAGAGAACGTGGATTCAGTAGCTCAAGATTGTGCAGCAGCGTAGGTTTTAGACCGTGTGTTGTTTGTCTTGTCCTGATTTCATTTTTAATCAATATGGTTCTGTGCAACCCTTCTTAACCATGCAGCTCCATAAACAGACATGAAACCTCAAATCCTGCGTTTAGACTATTCCCTGATTTGTGAGGAGTGGTTGGTTCTTTTCATATGCATTTTCAATATCTCAGTTTATGGACACATCCCAACAAGGAAGCCTGTCCTTCAGGGCTGAACAGCCCCAACATTGCAAACCCTTCCTCTGTTTTTTGTGACAGATACTTGATTTTGAACAAGGGATCACATTTTGGCTGTGAGCACACAGGACTGAGAGAGTAGATGACAAGATGATGTGCAAGAGACAGGCATTTCTAGCTTATTTTAAAAGTTATATTGTTATATCATGTGCTGATGGATAAACTCACCTTCATGCTCTTTGGCCTGACCTTCAATCCACAAGAATTCTATCTTATTTCATCTTACTGTGAAAGTGATGTTCCTTTTGCAATCACCTCTTCTGGAAGAAAGAAAACCAGGCCCTTATTGCTGATGTTTCCTAGGCAGGCTGGACAGGGTGCTCCTGTAGCAGATTCAGAGTTTCTCTGCAAAGTGGCTTTGTAATTCCTCTTAAACCCAGCTGTCAGCAGGTATGGTTTTAACCTGCTTCCAGTGCCAAGGCCCCTCTTTGCATCTTCAATGTCAACAGGTTTGTTCCTGGACCCCTAACAGGTTTGTGAGTGTGAATGGGGCTTGTTCCTGGACCTCTCTGGATTTTGCCCCTAAATTTAACCATGGGGTTTGAAAACAGACATTACTTACTGGTAACTGATGTTCTTTACAACAGCAGCACACGTGAACATTCACAGTGTGCATTCTTCTTCCCCTCACTACACTCTCTCCCCTGAAAGTCCTTTTGGAACTCCTGTCTTTGGGATTCTGCAGCGGGATTAAAAACTGGCACGATACGGACACGCTCTGGCTTACACGCAGAGGGAGAAAGCGCGTGGGAGACCCACGGCTGTGTGCCAGGCAGGTGCTGGTACAGGGCATGTGCTCCAGAGTGCCAGGGAGTATCCATACCTGCCGTGGGAGTCTACCTGTGAGCTGGGGGTATCAGGGAGATGCAGCAGCAAATACAGCTTTTTTTTTTCCTCTTGAAACCTCTTTCTTCTTTGTCTCTCACTATCATAGGTGAAATTTCTCTGCATTCAGATTTTAAATTCAGGCAAATCTGTCATTGTTTGTTAAAACGTTCAATTCGTGGTAAAACAAGGCTCTCCTGCTCAGACACACCATCCCATTTACTCCAACATGCCCAGCCATGTTTTTAAGCTTTGCTCATGTTCTTCTAAATGAAAATGTCACACTTCCTTTCTAGCGAACTTGTGAAACTGGTCAAACTAGACTGACACAGCAGCATAATCTTACACTCGCTACTTCTTTAGCTTTGTAGACAAAATGCAACCCTGACAATGCCTGTGTATGGCTCAGGGTAGATTAAAGCATGTGCTTTCTTGTAGGATAAATGATGTGGAAGTGTAACTCGCCTTGATGTGTCCTCTATGTCTTTCTTTCTCTCTTTTCTTCCCTCTCTCTCTTCTTTCTTCTGCTGCCCCTCATCTCTTTCAAAAATAGTGAGGACAAATTCAAAGAGATTGAGACTCTCTTCCACCATGCAGAGTGAATAAGAAGCGATAGCTGGGGGAATGAAGAGAGTAAAACACAGCTTAAGTATTGATGTTGGAATGGCAGCTTTCTCTTCTTTACTCTTCCCTGGGTTTTTGAGCCTGTGAAAGATGGCTGGAGATAGCCCATTTCAGGAATAAACAAATTCCATTATGGGTCACTGGAAGCCCAGCCTACTCTGGAGTAGTTTGGCATCTTCTTTGGGATTTGTTGCATTCTTACTAATGGTATTTATATTCGCACAATTTTCCTTTCTGACTGTTAAACCTAGGAAGGTGAAGGTCAGAGGAACAATAGTAATCTGCAGCCCCCCTCATTTCCCATATATATGAGAGAGAAGAGCAATTCCTGGATTTCAGAAACTGATACAAACCCATTCTCAACAATATATACCTAATTTTTTTATCCATTGTGTTTTACTGTCTCCAAGATATTTATTGAAGGTACCCCTATGTTCCCTGTTGTCCTTACACATTTGTGTAACAGAACAATAGATTAGAAATAAGTATTAGCAGTACAATATCTAAGGCTTAGATACAATTATCTAAGACGGCCCTTCTAATTACAAATGCCCTTTGTAAACTTAAGTATTTGGGAATGCAAAAACATGCTTACTTATCTGACATATAGAGATTAATGTTTATAATATTTAAAAAATGGTAGAAAGGAAGTAGTAAAAAGTGATGTGCAGTGCTAAGGGCAGAACAAGTTTTAAAGTAAAACAGTTACTTCTCACATGTGGTGATCAAAATGGCAATGGCAGTGACACAACTGACTTCTAATTGTCTGATTCAC
Source organism: Dicaeum eximium (assembly GCA_013396995.1). Taxonomy (NCBI): domain Eukaryota; kingdom Metazoa; phylum Chordata; class Aves; order Passeriformes; family Dicaeidae; genus Dicaeum; species Dicaeum eximium. Next base: position 366,460 of record VWZP01008841.1, on the reverse strand, counting down.
AAACCAAAGAATGATCATGAAAAATATCTGCTAGGATTATGAAGCCTACTATGTATATATTCTTCTTGTAGATTAAAAAAAAAAGAGAAGAAAAGAGTGAAAACTAGGTTTTTTGTCTAATGTCAGACTGTTTAAAAAACAAAGTGAAAAAGGATAAGCAGATAGAAAGGGTATTGAATGACAAAAATGGTACATTTATATATTTAAAGTATATGCAAAAACACACCCCCTCCTTTCCTCCCTATTTTCACTGCAGGGTAATAGTAAATAAAAAAAGATCTCAAGCTTTCAATCCTCTGTTTTAGTTTATTAAAATTTATAAAAGTCAAATAGTGTTTCTTGCTGTTTGTTTCATGTTCCCAGGGCTGGCTTGTTTATCCCCAGGAAGAGGTGGGAGTGTCTCTTGGGATGCTAGCCTCATAGTCTGAGTCTGGGAACAAATTCATCTAACACAGCACTCCTAAATTAAAAGAAGAGTTACTGGTTGGTGGTTATGGAAATCTGTTTAGGTAAAGATATACAACAGAATCTGAATTTGATTTGGAAATTATTATGGGCAGGCGCGATAGCGCTAATATTCAGGGTGTCTGACATCTCTTACTGTAAAAGCCTGCTTTAAGTTTTGCTTTACAGATAGTTTTTTAAAATGTAGAAAATACCACAAAACCAGCTATTTTTTCTTTTTAATGGGTTTAAAGAATATTTTTAGGCATCAAAAAAACCCCACCACAGCACAACCTCTTCTCTTCAAACAGACCTTGCAGTCCCATTATTTTTAGCAGAAAGTTAAAAACAAACTGAGTGCTGTTGCACTTGGTGTGTGCAATTTATTGCCATAAATCTGCCCCTGTTACCAGCCCTGGCAGGGCAGAGTTGGTGACAGCACCCGCTCAGTCCTGGAGTGCAGCTAAAGGGGCTCAAAGAGCCTTTCACCAGCGGCTGGGCTGTGCCTGGCAAGGGAGACAGCAGGCGGCTCTGAAAGAGAGGTGGGGCACAAGACTGAGCTGGGGATGTGGCACAGAAGGGCCCTTAGCAACAGCAGGAAGGGAGCAAAACCCATTGTGGAGGTGAGAAGAGAGAATGACTGGCTGAAGGAAAGGACAGAAGTAGGAGGGAGAACCCGGGGTCTGTTGGGGAGCCATGGGGAGGCTGGAGCTGCACTGTGGTAGGGCAGGAGTCAGTGAGCTGTAGAAACAGAAATTGTCCTGAGGTGAGGAGAGTGAAGCCTCTTGATCTGCCTTGAGGTTAAGGCCAAGAGATCACATGGGAAAGGTAGCAGGACTAGGTAGGACATGAACAAATGGGAGGTGATAGAGAAAGAAGACCACATCTGAGTTGACATCAGCAACCTCAATATTCACATCTTAACTTTTGATCCTATTTTTGTGACCTACTATAATGTTTTAACAGACAGGGCTCTGTGCGTAGGGATGTTAAAAATATCTGACCTTGGAAGAACGTAGAATATCCTTACTGTGTGAGCATTTGCAAAAACAGCCTGTATTTCACAAGTACATACTTCACCATCCATGACCTCCAGTGCTCATATTCTAAAAATCATGACACATCTTGAGGTTTGTGTATGTTTTCTTTTGAGAGGGAAGGCTTCATTAAAACAGGCTGACTGCAATCTGAAGGACATACACATGAAATTCTCCCTCACAGGAACTGCACATCATTTTTGTATTGCAAAGCTTCAGTTTTGGTTGGCTGTTTCTGTGAAGGTGCTTGTAAACTGACATAGAGGCTTAAGTTACAACCAACGAGGTTACCAAAAGACTTTCTGAAGGTGGCAAAGCTGGGTGTTCCACATGATTATTAAACTTAATGGTATTGGTGTTTGTTTTCAAAGCTAGCTATGAGTCTCACTTGATACCAGCCTTCAGTATGACTTTGGCACATAGAGAAATCTTCTGTAAAAGAGGTAGAATTTCATGAAAGTTTTTTTCCCCTCCTTCCAAATGTTAATATAGCTCCTTTCAATTCTTAATAAAAATTTTAAATATCCTAAATATTCCACTGATAGGCTATTACTCACAGTGAGAGCTGAATTAATCTGTGCTCCAGAAAATTCACTGAAGTAAATACTTTTGTCAGGAATGAATGTGGGCTTAAGGGTTAACTGCTGCCTCTGTTAACACCTATTATATAGAGCAAAGGCAGAAAACTTCATCAGTTTTGACTACATTTTACAGCCTTTTATATAGGAAGAAAGACTTTGCCTTTCTACAGATTTTTTAAAATTATTAAAGTACCTGACTTTAAAGGGGGTATCCAAATGTCTCTGTGGAGACTTAAACCGACTTTGTGGATGTATTTTGAGCGATGCTAAACAATGGTTTCTGGCAGTTGAAAAATGAGATCTGACCAATTTCAGTAAAACATTGGCACTAGACCCACCGAGCTTGCATTTGAAATGGTGTTTCAGCTTGAACTGAGTTAAAGTGATGTTTTCAGAAAAAGTTTTGCACCTTGCTAGAAATGACAGACAGCTGCTAGACGAGGTAATGATCTGTCTTCATGTTTGATGCCTTCTTTTATCAGTCTCAGGCTTTTCACTGAGTCAGATCTATTGATTAGCATTAGTTTACTTCTCAGGAAGCCTGCTTTGCATGGAAATGTCTTGGGCTGGGGATGCTAACTGCATGCCAAGCAAGAGCTTGAACTCAGTCTAATGCTGCCAAGTAAATTACGTGTTTGCTGAATGTTTAGCAAGGATAATAGCTTTGCAGCCCCCCAAAACATTAAATGGGGTCGGTTTTGTCTCCTGTGAACAAATACGGGGAGAGAAAATAATGGGATCGTAATGGAAGATACCCTGTGCTTTGCTTTGCTTTGTGGAGTATAAGTTTATGGAGTTACAGTTGAGTGAAATTCCAGAAAGTTTGGGGAAGAACCACTGCTTCACAGTAACTCATGCATCTGTATTCAAAAGAATGATAATGGAAGAGTGGGAGAAGAAAGAAGATCTACATCATTACTATTAATGAAATTACCTTACCTCTTAAAAAAATTTTTAAAAAAGAACACACAGAAGCAACCTTGGGAAGCAGGAATTTAGTTGAATGCAATGTTTTAATCAAAAATACTGTGGGCTTGTTCTGTTTTTCCTATTTTGCTCACAGGGTTCCAGGTGCAACATTCTACATATATATGGTCACTTTGAAAGCAGAAGCTTAAAAATAAGACTGCTCAGTAATTATGCTAACTGCATTGGTGGAGGTTTGCAGCAAGCTAATAACCTTGTGGAGGAAGAAGACAGTCTGGATATATTGAACAGGATTTTTAACAGTCCATTATTTGAGAGTAATTTTAATGTTTTTCAATGTAGTGAAAATCTACAATTTTTCTAAAAGTTCCTGGAAATTTTATTCTTGTAAGAAAGACAGGAATGTAAATATTGATACTCAGGGATTTAATATAATGTTTCATCTTTTCATTTACTATAATGCCTGTGTATTTTCCAGACAAGTCCTACCCTCCTTTATTCCTTTTCTGGTTTTTTTCCTAGCTCCTTTTTCCAGAGTTTTTATACTTCACCAGGCCATGATAAACATTAACAAATTGGGTCAGTGCCTAATATTTACATTCTGCACTGCTTGTAAATAAGGAACTAACGTTTTTCTAATATTTTAGGGGGGGGTTGTGCTATAAGCTCACATTTTTTCTCTAGTCATTGTAAGAGATATACTTAAGATACACTGTAGTTGATATTGATTCTTTAGAATTTCTAGTACCATCCATTCTGCCCTGGACTCTTCCAATACCCAGGATTACAGCTGAAAAAAAATCCGAACACAAGTTCAGAAAAAAAACAAAGACAATTTATGGTAAAGCAGTTCTTTAAAATAATATGGCATGTGTGCAATCTTTCTTTTATGTGTTTGTTCAATAGTTTAAGCCATTTCCAAGAACAATGCTGCATGCTGCACAAATGTGCAGTAATTGCTTTGCAAAGAAATGTTTGCTTCTGTTTAATACCTAATTTTAAATAATATACGACATAGTGTTCCTTAGCTCAGAGATGACACCATCTGAGAAAGCTGGCCACTAATTTCAAAGAGAAGATGTGATAAAAACAGGAGAGAAATGGGTAGGGGAGAGCATCTCATGATGATTCTTGAAGGAAGATGCTTCCCATTTTGTATATCTGTAGAGAAAACTGAACTGCAAATGCTGAAATTTCCTAACAGTTTTAAAGTAGACTAATGTGTGGCATGCCTTGGCAAGCTGTATCTTGCCAATTTTTCTTCATCCTCTCAAGCATATGCCTTGCTTGCATAACCAGTTTTTTAGCCACATGGATTCAGTGTTCCACGCTGCACGGAGGCTGTGGAAATTTATTGCTAATACTAAAAGAACATTCATGTTAAGTTGTTTTGAATAGCAAATTCAATCTAAAAAAAAATCCTGGATATTTAAAAAATAAAGATATTATCTGGTGAGCAGCATGGATATGCCACAGCGTGTGTCACCCATCTCTGCATTCATCAGCTCTGCACTCTCACAGAGAGATCTTCCCATTGTGATGAAACTCCCTCCACATCTTGAGCTACCCCTAAATGGTCTTTAGCTTGGCCAGATTACTGAAGGCCATATGGCCCTATAACATTTTGTTAATGCTCTTCCAAATCTCAGTAAAAGCCTTTCTTTCCAGCAATGCTAGTATCTTGCCTGAATAAAATTAAATTTTAGTTCCTTGAAAGAAAATGTTATCAGCCTTCCTAGCAGCTGTGAGAATTGTGCTATGCTGATTAGATGTGACACATAGAAGAAAAACTGCTCTAGCAAGTGGTATTTGTGATTCAGTAGGTGACACTGTTCTCTCTAAACCCATGCAGAATCCATGTCCCTGCAGTGTATCAGGGGACAATATACCTTTTGCTGGCCCTGTCATTCAGATGAGACGTAAAACCAAAGTCCCGGACACTCGCGGTCATGACAAGTTCCACAGCAAACTAGAACAGAAGATAGGAGATTGGCCCAGCATCCAAGTTGGATTTACTGATAAATAATGTGCTGGAAAAGGCCCGGTGACAGGTGGGCATGGCTGTCTCTCCTTGTGCGTGTCGTACACGGCTCCGCTGTGCTGGGAGGCTCCGGCAGAGGAGTCCCGCAGCCGCTGGCCTGGCAGCAGCCCCGCGTCCCGCTGCTTCCAGGCACTGTGCGGATAAACAGGCTCCACAACGCATCCGAGAAGGGAGCTGGGATTTTTTCATTGATGGAAGAGAATGAACAGCATCTTTGGGGCTTGGACAGCAGTTGGCCATTTTTATGGAATCCAGGATGTGAAAGCTTTCTGCTCTTAAGCACTGAGAGTTCTAAGTGCCGCAGTTAATATTTTCCTTTGAAGAACATTTCGCTTGAAAATTGGTATCTCAATTTCTTCATCAGTAGAAAACCTGCATGAGAATTTCATGTGAGCCTAGGTTTTTTGCTTCTCTATAATTGTGAAGTATTAATTAATAAAATGGTATTTACAGAAATAGGAACTGTTCTGAAAATCCTTCCTCACATACCTACTTTAAATTTGATAACAGACTGCACAAACTTAAAAATTTCCAACAATTATATGGAGTGCCATGAAACTGGTTTGGGTTGTGGTGTTTTTTATGTTTGTTTGTTTGTTTGTTTGTTTGTTTTTAACTGGAAAATGCAAAGTGTGAGTTTTAAGATATTTAGAAATTGTGTACTGTAGTACAGTTGGTAGTATTTGCAGAATGGCAAGAGAGAGCTGAATTATGTATTTTGTAGGAATCTATTAATCTTCCTTGGGAATACCAAATGCAAACAGGAAGACTTTTAAAATCAGGCAAAATGTACATACTGTGTAGTCAAGAGGGGGAAGGCAAGTATGAGTACTTCAAAAAGTGTATAATACCTTCAAAATGTGTATAATAGCAAAAAGATTCTTACAGAAGATTACAGTCTCACATATTACAGCATTTTACTATCACAGAGATTAAAGCTTATTTTGTTACATTTAATAGAGAACATATGTGACTTACAGTAAAAGTATAAGTCTGTAAAAGTCTCTTTAGAAATGCAGTTTAGTCATGTCTCAAAGAACTCATCAGGCTTGTATTTGAATTTCCAAGGATATTATTCCTTTTTCTCCCACAATTTGATCCCACTGGACTTTTTCTGCCAGTGGAGGATGAGTGGACTCTTTATCCTAAACCCANACTTGCTGAGCTGGAAATTATTTTTTTCTTTTTTTTTTTTTTTCTTTTAAATGTATTGTTGCAGAAATGTAACTGTAGTTACAAATGAAAAATTGAACATTAAAACAGAGTGAGCCATGGTGAGTGAAATGATCTCCCCCTGAGCCCTGATTCTGTAGTCATGGAGTTTTTTCAGAGGTATTTCTTATGCAACTTCTGAAAGATGTTATAATAAATTTTTCACATTTTGTCAAATCTGACTATAAGAGAGGCATGGAAAGAGAGAACAAATGAAGGGGAAGGAGGAAGAAAAGGTGAATTAGGCTTTCATAGGAACTAGACCAGACAATTAAATGGCTCTACACATGCTCAAATAAAAATTACTTTATTAAAATCTAAAAAAAGAAAATAATGAAAGTCTGTCCTATTGCTTCTTTCACCTGTGCCCACGTGCACCTGAGTTTATTACTATGGCCACAGTATTGGTGGTTTCATAGTAAGTCACTGAATAAAAGCATGGTTGCTCATCCCAGATCAATTTGATGTCCTAAATTGCTGTCTAATTCTGAACAACATGCGTGCAGTACCCACCCTCTTGTTCATGAGAATTACCATGTATTTCAGATGCAGCCAAGCTTCCCATCAGTTTAGTTAAAGCAGCTTGTGCAAATTTATCTAAACCAAGCGTGTGTAGAAGCGTGTGCATGTGTGAAAATGAAAAATCTTTTCTCTGAGCAGCTAATCCTCAGTGGTGGGGGACTAAGCACGGTTTCTGTTGGTTTTTTCTATGAAAAATAATCAGTGGTGTTTCCCTACAGGCTATTTTCCAAATGCTGGGGAAGAAAGGAAACATCATATTCCTTTCCCTACTGTCTCTTCTCTTCCAATATTTTGTTATTGCTGCTGCTGCTGTTGTTAACAAGTACAAATAACAATGTTACATTATTGGGCTGCCTTGGCTTTTTAGGAAATCTGCAAATTATGAATAATCTTTGTTCTTGAGCATCAAAAAATAAACAGGAACAAAAACAACCCCACCAAAAAAAGAAAAATGCATCCCCCAAACAAGCAAACAAAATTCAGCTCATTTATCTGTTAATTGCTCTGGTTTTTTTCAGGGCCTGAGGAAGCCCCGAAGGCTAACATGCCACTTAGGAGCTAACTTTGTACTTGCAATATGTGTTTTACAAGCCTGTCTCTCTATTCTCTTTTCATTTTCTTGTCTATTTGCTGACACAACACAGCTGTAGAATTCATTCTTTGGGGGATGTTGTATAGGAGATACCAAGGTGAGAGATTTTTTGTTAGATTTCTCTTTTTAAAGTTACTGAAGTAAGTGATTAAGCTTTCCAAAAAAAAAAACTGGTCTTAATAAAGGACAAAGAGGTTTGGGGTTTCTTTAAATTTTGAACATGGAGTCTCTAGAAGCCATGGCATAGCAAGATTCTGATTTACATTGGCTTCTTCATGTAGGATAGACTGGTCTGCCGTGTTGAACTGGGAGCTCTCCTGAGCCCTCAGCCCATCAAACCAGGGCCTTGCCAGAACTGGTACCATGCAAGTCAGTCTGTAGCACCTGCAGGTATGAGTCAAGGCAAATATCAGGAGCATTTAGCCCTAAATAATTGATTTTATTATTGCTGTACAGCAAAAATGTAGAATAGGACAGGTTTGCATCCTAGAGATAGTCAGACAGTTAAACTATCAGGGAGACATTGTTCTTAAGGACTTCGGAAGAGTACTTTAAAAAAATTCAGAAGAAAGCTCAAGTTTTCATTTATTAATTGTATATATTTACAGCTCAGATACTGTGGTTATGCTGTTAATCACAAAGACAAACAGAGACATCATTTATATAGCCTGTCATTTTGCACCAAAAATAAGTATTTTTGTCCTCTTCTGTTTTTGAGAAAGCATATAATTCTTTGTACATCCCTGTTTGTGGGAATATAGTTTCTGACAAATGCTGAAAAGTGAGTATGAATTAGTTGCAGTCTTCACTGAACCTTTCTTTTCTCTGTTTTTTTCCTCTGGTTAATGGACTGTCCCATGTACTGGTCACTTGCGTGCACCAGCTGGGGAGTGTATGTGAAATGAAAATGGAGATGTTGATGCAATGACTTTAGAACAAAGTGAATCATTAGCAGAACCATTCCTACTCATTTTATTCTTCTAGGTGCTTGTGTGAAAGCAGAGGAGGAAAAAATGAAATTTTTTTTCAGACTTTTAATCAGTGAACAGTTAACTGTACGAGTACCATTAGGGGGAGAAGTAGGTGTGTGTGCATGCATGTGCCTACGCACACGGGACTAGAGAAGGAAAAACAGAAAATTCAGAATCATCACATATATCACGAAGTTGTATGCCACTGCTTTAATACATACAAAGGTATAAAAGCAATGCCAGGTATGAAGAGATCCAACAACATTGTGTTGCATCCCACTTCAAAAATAGCATTTATTTAAAACATAACACCTTTTGTGAATAATTGCAAAGATGCATTTTCAAGTCCTTATGTCTTAAAGCTGACTGGATTAGATGATGCGGGGTCTTTAGGATTAGTTGGAAATACAATTTTTCCTGTATTATACAAGCAGAAGCTGTTTTTACCTAGACTTACATTAAGGCAATAACAGACAAACTCTACAGAAAGCATGGTTTTTTACTTACTGGTGTTTGTAAAATGCAGCAGATTTTGCTCAGCCTTCTGATTTTTCATGCTGCAGAGGTGCGGCATGGAGGTGCACTGTGCTGGGACATGCACAGTTGGCAGGCTACAGCTCGTTACTACAGACGATGCTATCTCCATGCTAGAACTCCATGGATCTCATTTTGCTTGCTTGTGGTTTTGAGATTTTTTGCCTGGATGTTTTTTCAGTACGGTAATGTGGACTTGCACAGTTGGTACTGAGATATGTAACACAAGTTTTCTGAAAAGTGAATATTTGTGAATCACGTTAACTGGGTTCTCTTGAGAAGAACTCTGTGTGTTTGTGTACATAAACAAAGCTATTTTACCAATAACCCAACATTTGCTACCATTTATGTTCTGACTGAGTTCAGAATTTGCATTGACACATGGGTGCAGCAAGGGAACAAAATCCAGCCAGGCCAAATGGAGTTAATTCCTGTAATTGAGACTCAGAGCCTTGTATTTGTAATGTTAGTGTCAGCTGCCTTTTGTGAAGACAAGTAAATTACGTGCCCTGGAGAACAGAGATGATTTTTCCACTGAAAGGTAGTTTTGCGAGTTCTAAAGCCAAATGTAATGTAAATCTCCCTCACCTTTATAGTAATCATCCTTCCTGGCCTAAAACAGCCTGCAAATCGTGCAGTTTGTTGAACTGTCTGTTAAAGAAACGCATTAAGAAATTATTTTTAAGTGCATATATATATATATATATATATAGACACATAGATGTGAAAGCTGTGGAGGTGAGAATACACCTGCCTGATAGAACTGAGCTGTCGTAGTTGGATTTGAATTAACATCATTTCTGGAGTAAGTTGTTGTGTATTTTACGTCTGTTTTGAGGAGCTTGTCCTCATTATTAACCCAAGAAGTCTGGCAGTAAAGCCCAACAGTTATTTTTTCCCTTCAAAATAGGATTAGGTTAAAGTAATTTTCTTCATAGTCAGAAAGCCTCCTTAAAGACAAGCAACACGAAAGCCAGCGGAAGTTTTGTTTTCTTCCTATTTAATTTGTCCTATCAGATTTAAAAGTTATTGCTGTTACTCTTGATGAAAGTGTAACTGGGATAGGGGGAATAAAGTTAAAATTAAAATAATCTTTGTTAATTGTTTGTAACAACCTCTCCTATACAGTGTCACTCAGTTGATAGGACTGATATGCATATTTTTTTCCTTTAGGATTAGGTTAATGAATTCAGTTCAACAGAAGGTTGTTTTTTTCTCTGAAAAATGTGTTCTGTAGAGGAATGAAACACTGGCAATCACTCCAAAATTTTGCTAATACTTTAGGAGGTATTTACCTTAACTTAAAAATAACTCTGAATTAAAATATTGGGAAATAACATGATTTAAACTGTCTAAGTGAATTGTATTTTGCACATAGGCAATTAGTTCATGTGTAACCAAGGTATTCCAAAAAACGTTCTTCATCTCCTAAGGCACATACAAATTAGACATTGTAACCAGTTCTAGTAGGGAGCTGGTTAAGGGAAAAGTTAAGGTAGTTTCTGTATCTCAAATGCCAAAGTGACTTAATCTTTCAAACTGTACTCTCCAAGACTGAAAGGTTGGCTTTTCTGTAAAGGGCTTTCTGGATATACAAAGAGTGTTGTTTTCCCCAAATTCTTGGCATGTGTTTTGGTCTCTATTCTCTTGTAAGAGCAGCATCGTTGTGTCGGGGTGCCAGTTTTGGTGTTGGCAATTGTTGCAAACAGGTGACAGTGCGGGAATTGTGCTGCGCCTAGAATCCTCTGATTCCCAGCTAACATCTACAAAGAAGCTGGTCCCCTGCTCATTAAAGGTATAGTTTAATTTTTATTTCTCTGTGTGTGTGTGTGTGTGTGTGTGTGTGTGTACAGTATTGAGCGCTCTAGGACTCCCATTCATGTTCTTCCATTTTGGGATCACATGTGCAGAAGCCCTATCTTGGGGGTGCCATTTCAGAAACACCTGTGAAGTCCAGCCCTACTTCAGTCTCTTTCGAAGCAAGGGAGCATGCTGAAAGTAAACCAAAAGAGTTATGTTAAATTGTAAATAGTTTTGCTGAAAGATGTTACAGATGCCGAAAAAGTACATAGGCTCAAAATAAAGATCTGATAGATTAGTAGAAGAAAACTCCATCAAATGCTATTTAATACAAAGATGTGTGACCTTTGCTTCAGCAAGTCTTGAATTACGAATCACTGAAGATTGGGAATATATCTTTAATGAATGTATATGGCTAAATAAACCACATTTTTCAGCTTGGTGGGTGGCTGAAATTCTGAGTGAACCCATATGCAAGCACAGAAAGCCAGAAAATTTTATTTCCTCAGCAGTATCTGCAGAGGAACAAAACAAACATGACCCTGTTTCAGGTTGCTCTGCCCAGTATTCTGGATTACTTGCTTGAGCTGAAAAGAAGTGGGCCTCTGTTAAGTTTTCTCAGATTGCACTTGCTCTCCCTCTCTGCCTGGAACTCCCAAGTAGAGATTTTCTCAGTGCTAATTCACCCCACCCTGATCATGCAATCTCTTCTGTGGCTGAAGAAGAGGTCCTTCAGTGAATCAGCCTTCTGGATTACTTGCCTGTTACAGCCAGTGTCCACCTACCCTCTCTGTTGCTTTTACGGAGTTGTCTTCATGCCTACATAATCTCATCCAAAATGAGAGATACGGGGCCTTCTGGTTGAAAAGTTAATTTTTAACTTTTCAGAACAAGGTAACTTCTAGGACACACACTAAGGTTTTCCCTGAGGCCATGTCAGAACTCCGGTCATTTGAGTCTCCACAGTTCATGTGCTCCTGTTCACCTATATGGGCTGTAGGCTTCCTCCTACATCTTACATGTTTCTTCATCATCTTCATCATCATCATCATCATCATCATCATAAAAAAAAAAAAATCTGGAGGATTCCCTTGGCTTTCTGGATCTAATTAGGAACTCTTGGTGCCTGATATTCTCAAGACAGAGACTGTCAGATAGTTAAATGATGCCTTGAGGGTCAGTTAGGAAAGTGGAAGGCCTGGGATGACCCAGGCATGCTCTACCATAACCAGGGCAATGCCAGCATGTTTTCTCTACCAAGCTTTTTTCAACACATTATCTAGACAGCTTTTTCCCACGTTTACCAAGCCCTGCACTCTGTTGAAGCCTGGCTTCAACAGGGTGATTTTGAGAGAACATAGCTTCTATCTCCCATGGATTTTGGAATCCCCCTTTAGGAAAATGGTATTTTGTGCAATGGGAAGCTCACATGGGGAGGCATTTAAAGAGATGGAAAGGTTATTTACTTGCAGCTATTCTGCCTCTACAGTGTGTTATTCTCCTATATTTTCATAAACCCTCTCCTTTGTGTCCCTTAGAAAAAAAATCTCAGGTTAGGAACTGATGGAAGAGCACATGTAATTGATTTCATAGCTGTATGCAGGGAACAAGGAGGGGGTCATATTTGTCTCCCTCCTCCACAGATACTGCTGAGAAAATAAAATTCTGTGCTTGTGTATGGTTTCACTCACAATGAGAATGTATAGATAGACAGTATTTATACAAGAACAGTTACCTGAAACCATAAAGTTAAAAACAATTATTTATGAAGCTTATGCTCAAACATTTTCAAATAAAGTTGTGTTTATGAAAGGTTGTGGGGAACCTAATGAAGGTTGTTTTAATCTGATGGAATAAATTAGCTTTGTTACAGGTTTCTTGTTTCAGAAATTGGTCCCATTGTGCTGTGGAGCATGTAGCACTCCCTTTGTAAATCTCTTGATGCACAGTAGATGAGAACTTCAGTAGGTTGTTGAATCACTAGGCTGGAACTTCTTTGGCTTTCCTCATATGGATTTGGATGTTTGGTTTTTGTACAGTATTAAAACAATCCTAGTTTTTCAGTCCCTGAAGAAGACTCAGCTTCCTTCAATGACCAGGAATTCTCACTTTTGCCCACATCTACTATAATGGATTTCTTTTCAGAGAAACCTTGTTAGGGAGTCTGTGTAGTCTTGATAAGGATTTTCCTTGCATACAGTGCATTGGTGTGATCAGCATGTAAATGCTTTCTGGTTTGGGGTGCTTCCCACTCCCCACGTGAACAGGGGTAATGACACCAGTTTAAACTGGGGAGGAAAAGGGAAATATCCAGGAGAATTAGCAATTCTCAATGTTAATCTTTTAAAGTGCCCAAGGTTGCATCTGCCTAACCAATCTGTTGCTTGTATGCTGATTATTCATTACTAAAGAGTCTTTAGATACTTAAACTATACAGTAAGTAACCCTTTTCTGTATCATGCTTCATTTTCACCCATAACTTTTCCAGATACAGCTTTTCAGTGTTCTGTACAGTACAGTGAGTATCTTTGCTCTTTCTCCTTCAAGAATTGTTGCCCAGTCTGTTAGTTACTAGTTTCTCTGCTAGAAGCAGCACCATGCCTTTTAAGCAGTATTCTTCTGATATGGTTTGCATTTGGAGGACTGCATTAACTGGCTTAGTCTCCTGTTTCAATCTTGCTTTATTAAGTTGATGATATTGGGACTGACACTCTGCTAATGACAATTTCATTTAGTGGTAAAAGGAAGGGAATGGAAGGCAGCACTCATCTAATCATGCAGGCATTCATCTGGGTTGGCTCCTTTCACATGTTCTTATTTTCATACTTTTTAGAGGCTTGGACCAGTATGTCAAATATTTATGCATATATACCTTATTTTCCCTTTCAAGTCTTCCACAGCGTGGAAGGAGATGTGAATAATTCCTATGAGGCAGTACAGGCTGTCTTAGAAATTTAAAAGCATTTTTCAGAGCTTTGTGATTGTGTGTGTTGAATGTTGCTATTGGATCTTGGAAGATTTGGAAATAGAGATTTAGTTACCAGCAAGGGAATGTTCTTGCTTTTTCTAGAGTTTTGAAAACCTTATTTTAAGGAATTGGGGTCACTTTCTTGTTTAACAGGCACTGAAATGGATGGCATTTGTTTTTTTAGGCTTTGTATCTCTGAATAGTCTTGTTGGCACTTCTAGAATATCATACATACAAAGCATTTGTGTTTTCATTTGAAAAGGTGGTAAGCCAATATAGTCTACATATTAGATGTTTGATTTTTCCAAGTATAAACAGACCATCTGCTTTCTGTATATGAGTTATAGTTGCGTCATTTTCCAGTTGCTGTTACTGTCCACAAAGTAGTACAAGACTGAAAAAACACCTTTTTCAACCATATTTAAAGCTGCATCTGCTGCTTACAGGTCATTCCCTCTGAGCTTGTACATGTCCACATTAAAGTACTGATATATTGCAGACAGTGGCCATTCATTTGTGGTCCCCTTAATCAGAGAAGCTTACTAGATTTTTCTTGCGCCATGTGTTTCAGTTCCTCAAACACCCCTCTCCCAGCCCCCACTCCCTTGGCCCTCAACACTGACCATTAGCTGAGACAGACTTAGAAAGCCTGCAAAGCAACAGCTCGACATTGCTGCAGGGCCTGCCAGAGCTGTTCAGGGGATAGCAAGTACAGTGGCTGAGATCCTGCTCTGTGCCTTTAAAGCACTTGTCATCAAAGAACAGCATTCCTAGCAAGTTAACTACCATGAGGTAATACGATGAGGATGAGATAATTTGGGGGTTTCAAACAATTTCGTATGCCGAGGTAAACCATAGGTTCCTCCATGGATCTCAGCTACAAATGTTGCCTTACGCTGGCCATCCCAAACGCAGTGCTCAACTCAGCCTCGCCCGCCGCCTTCCCCGGCCGCGGTAGGGCTGGGACGTGAATTCCCTCCTGCAATCTCTATGCCTAGGAGGCCTGCCGACAAGGAGAGCTAAGACTCTGAAAGCCACTGCGGCTGATTTTTTCCCCGCATAAAAGATTTAGATCGAGCTAAAGATACTGCCTTACTGTTACAGCAGGTCACCTTTTTTGGCGAGCACGGCAGAAGGAGCCATTGTAGTGCTGCCCTGCGCGGGGGTGAAGCAGAGGCAGCAGCCTCAGGGAAGCCTGGCTGGGGCCCCCCGGCGTTTGCCCTGGGGAAATTTACTTCGGGGTTTTCATGGGCACAGGGGAAAAGGACATGAGGATGGATCAGGGACTGGATTTCAGTTTTTTGGATAATTTGAGAAAACGAAACAACAATAACAAAACCCTTCAGCCTCTACATTCCAGAGCTTGTAGGGGGGCATTTTTTAGCTCTTGTAAAATGGTGGGGGAGGGACGTGAGAATAATGATCGGAGCACCTACTCTACAGGTTCAAAACCTAGAAGATGTATAAAACGAATCCAAAGTTGTTTCCTAAAAGGTTCATGATCTGTAAAGCTTTTTTCCTTCTTTTGAGCCCAGACACAGGATTTTTGAGTGCTTCCGCTTGGTAAAACTGACTCCAATTCTGGCAGAAGGCAAGAAACATGATTATTTTTGGCATTTCTCAAGAATCTTTTTTCCCTCTGTTTCTAATATTTCTCTTTAGAGCCACCCCTGTGCCTTGCTCAAACTTGCAGAAAAGTTCACTTGAAATTGTGGGAAAAACAAGCCTTTGTACAGTTAGAAATAGCAGTTAAATTAGATGCAGTGAGGAATATTTGCACATGCGGTCTTTATGCAGTTTGCCTTTTCCCCTCTTTAAAGCAGAAGTGATTTTTTTTCCCCTTTAATTCCTTTGTGGAGAATGTGCATTAAATGTGATTAATATGGCCAAATGTTTGGGGTCAGTCCTGACAATATGTAAATGTGTGCTTTATTTTCTGTTGGGATACAAGTTGTTTATTTTTTCTTCCACAGCAATAACTGAAGCCAGTCTAAGTATCAGATTCAGATACAGCTTTGAATGTTTTTAATTCAATTGTCACATAGCTTCTGTAGCACTAGATACTATTGCCCAATGAATGTATTTTCCTTTTCTAGTGTCTCCATATTTAATGCTAAGTAATTATGCCAGAATTCGGTTGTAATCACTCCGGGTTTTTTCTTTTTCAGAGATACAACCAGAATTTTCAAACCTAGGTCAAATTTAGATATGTAATGGCCTAATTTTCAGAGATGTGAAATTAATTGAAAATGTGAGTGCTTATCATTTCTGAAAATTAGGCCAATTATTTCAGTGACTAAATATGAACATAGGTACCTAATAGCAGGCAATCAAGTTTGAAAAATTTGTAACATTAGCTTTTATATCTCAGAATCAATTCCTTGCTTGTCTACGGTGATCTCAAACGCTAAACATCAGTGAAATTAATTTGTTATGGTGTGTGCACAGGAAGATGTTTGGACATTTTACAAATAAACAGCTACAAGGGATTAAAGTTTCATCTGACATTTCTAATATCAGAACAAAGAGCACAAATGTTTGTCTTCCACCTTTGCCTATTACAGTCAATTACGACTTTATTTACCGAACTCAGCAAAAGTCTTTCCCCATGTGCATTTTATTCTGGTCTCCTCTTTCTTCTTCCCGTCCTTGTCAGAACACCAGTAGTTCCCACCCTCTGTCCTCCCTCCCAGCCTTTAATTTCCAGTTATGAGGGGGGGCTATTGCGGGCGGCTAGAACGGGGAAGCTGAAGGGCTGCGCTCCTTTTTAACTCGGAACACTTGATCTTTCCCTGGCATGTCCTTCTTGGCTCCGGGTTTGCTCTACAACCTTTAATTATTTTCCGTGTCTAATCACGACGCGCAGGTAGCACAGGAAAACCTCACGAAATTTCTGTGAGGCGGCCCCTGTGTGTCCAGGGCCGGTCGGGGGGCGGCGGCCGCTGCCTCCCATGGCGGGCCCCTCGCTGGCCGCCCCCCATCCCTCCGCTCGCCTCTCCTCCCCCGCTGCCGGCCCGGGCTGTGTCACGCCGGAGCTCATCGTTCATGGGCACGGCAATTATCTGTTTGTGTGGGTTGCCAGGGCCGGGCTTTTGAGCAGGGGCTCGGGCAGTGAGAGGGAGAAGGAAGGACGAGCCGTGCTCGGACGCTATCGCACCGCAGATCTGCAGCCCGTTTAAAGAGCTGGAGTGGTTCGGATTAACCCCTTCCCTTGCCGAGGAGCCGGGGAAGTCGAAGCGGAGAGCGTGAAAACCCGCCCCGCAGCACCGAGACTGCGAGGACTTAGTTGAGCAGAGCTTTTTTTTTTTTCCCTTTCCCCCTCCCCCAAGTTGGCAGGATTAAAAGGGATTTTTGGCAAACGGTGCGAGGCGCCCCTTGACGATCCCGAGCCCTCGCGCAACAGCCGCCGACTACAAAGGTTGTAGCCTTAAAGAAAACAAGCCAAGAGCGCGGAGAGAGAAGGAGAGAGCGGGATTGCGACACCGAGAGCCGCCCTGGGAACGCCGAACCATTCCCAGCACATTCCCGGCAGGCCCCGCGCGGCCCCTCCCCCGGCGGCTCCGCTGCGGCGCGGGCTCCGCTCGGCTCCGCCCC
>VWZP01008841.1:323631-348260 GCA_013396995.1 Dicaeum eximium | reverse complement strand
AAGCGCGCACAAAAACAGGTCCGGGGGAGGGGCGCGCGGGCCGCCATTGGCGCCGCCATTTGCGAGCCCGCCCGGCCCGGCCCGGCGGGGGCTCCTCTGTTCTCTCCCCGTTCCAGCCAGGCACAAGCGCCTTAGCCCAGTGTTGTTTACTTCCTTCTGTTAACAATGGCTGCAACAGAGTTGTTGTACGGTATTTTGGTACTTCCCGCAAATCTGCCCCGCAGTGGCTCGCTCGGAGCGATAGGTCTTTCCTTTTAACAGAGCCCGGCATATCCCGGGCGGTACGAGTTATATACGGAAAGACCTAACCTACTTCGGTGCATATTTTTAATTTGACGGTAACCGGCCTGTCCCGGCCCGCTCTTTATTTTAACCCCCTTTTGTAGGGTCTGATTCCAGGGGCAGCGCTACAGCTGCGAGCCACAACTTGGGCTGCTTTTCACGAGTATTTAATTTTTCTTGTGTTTAATGAAGGGGATGTGAGCACATAACTCAGGGTTGTCTCCATGGCACAGGAGTGCCAGGCGTATGGTCGGGAAGCGAGCGAGGGAAGAAGAGGACGTACCTGCGTAGGCACAGGCACGTACCTTTGTGCTTTGGTGAAGAGAGAATGCGAACTAGGTTATTAATTAATGTAACAGCTTTTGAAAAGGCAAAGTTGCACGATTAAAATTTGAAATGGTGTCTAACTAGACTTGGAGCTAAGGCAACTGGATTTTTAAAGCATGTTTATTTTTAAGGTATGTAAAACGAAAGGGTTTTATCACTTCGACAGAATGATTTGGTAGACGTTCAAGCAATTCTTGATTTCAGGAAGCCATTGCTTGCTAGTACGGAAACAAGTTTTCAAGCCGAGCTCTACTAAATTAACACTTGCTGTGTTTCTTTCCTTTCGGAAAAGACAAGCGGAAACAAACAAAACACACAAACACACAAAAACCACACCATGGGGACTGTCCTTTCTTGCCTCCCCGTGTGCTGTACTTGCCCCCCTTCAAGGAGTAGGAGGGACAGAAGTTGTGGCAGGGCGGGTACTGATTAGTTGCTGTCAGTCTGCACAGATTAACACCTATTTTTAGGTTTTCGAACCTCTTGAGTAATACTAGTTAAATTGGCACAGGTTAATAAGTTGGGGTCCACAGAGCCTCTTAACTGTTCACTGTGAAATTTGAATTAAAGAGACAGTCTCACTTTGTCAAAATGATGAGAAAAGGTTTATATACCAAACATTTACTGTATGTCCATGTTTGTGTGCATGTGTGTACGCACACAGAAGATACATAGACTTGGAAAACAAAAATTGAAATTAATTACTTGGCACCAACAAGCAGTTGGAGGATCTTTGCAGAATAAATCTGCAGTGAAATCGTTTTTGAAAGGAAACATTTTTTCTTTCCTTTTAATACAAATGTAGCATCTAAAAATACAACTTTAACGTTATTTTTTCATGCGTTTTCTCCCTGTCCTCCCCCCCATTATATCATTACACTGTTACACTGACACCCACTGGTAAAAGTTGATCTGAGATCAGGATAGTAAACTGAGCCTCTTGATGAAGGGACACCTATTACTCAGGAACAAAAAATAAAACGTGGACCGAAGAATAGCTTCTTCCCCTTCTTGCTCTTGAGGGAAAAGCACTGCAGTGGTCTTTTTTTTTTTTGACAAGTTAGTGTGTGGATGTTCCAAACATAACAAGGGAGACCGCAGTGTTTTTCTCTAAGAAAATAACAACATAGGAATAGCTGTATTCAAAGCAGATTATTTCTAGACATTTATAACAGACTGGCACAGATGAGAACAGGAGAAAGGTATTAGTATGTTAGTAGTTGTTGGGTTTAATGTTGTTTCCCAGGTAAAACAGCTTGAAGAAATCCAGAAATGGTCATGCTAGAAATACAGTTGTGTGGGCACTGACTTGATTGTATCAAAGCAGAGATGAATGCCAGCACTGTGCAAGTCTTTCTTAGTCTGTTTACCATTTATTTCAAAGTTGTTAATGGTCTTGAAAGCTACTTGTGTTGGAGAAACAAAGGTTATTTTATTGAAATGTACCACAGCACCGAAATCTGGTTTGCGAGAGTGTCGTTCCATAGTCCTGCCTAGCACAAGAACAATACCACGCAATTATGCTGTTTCAGGCTCTGAAATGGGCTTGCTTCCAAAACACCCTCCCCTTATATTATTAGACGTGTTTCTATTAATGAAATGATTGATTGAAAATCTTCCTGTGTTTATGTTGTTTGGGCAGTAGTAGCTTGGATTTCCCCTGTCTAGACTAAAATTGTATCCAGCGGAGATGCATGGGACAGCTGTTTGTAAACTCAGAGAGAGACATAACAAATGAGCTGCAGCAAAACCTGTCCGTGACTGGCTTCCTTGTAAATACAGTTACACATTCTTTATTGTAAGGGAAAAGGGGAGCCTTAGTAGAAATGAATACAGAAATAAAATGGACTCCACAAGACATGAATGTGTTGAAAAGCCCTGCCAGGACTGCACAGTTCAGAAATTAAAACTCTAGCCTGTCACCGTGGAAATTGTAGTTCAGGCCTTTCTTTACATTCTGAGTAAAATTAGCTTAAAATAAGTATAAAAAATAGTCTCTGGGATTGCCAGCTAGTGTTACAATTGGTGCAGATAACCTAATTGGAAAACAGGGTGACTGCTGGGATTTAGTTCTTCAGCAAAAGTTGTAAGAAAATTTTTACTGGGGTACTTGTAAAATACATATATGCATATGTGTTTGTGTATATACAAATATATATGTGTGTAAAGAAGAAATCTTTACAAAAGGCGGTCATTGAAGTTGAGGATTTATACTAGGTTTTCATGCCTGAAGATTGCTACATTGAATATTACCATATATGCACACTGTCATACAGAAATGCTAAGTTTGGAAACCTGCACAAGGCTGTTAGCAATTGATTTGTTTTGCTGTTTCACTTTGAATAACAATAAAAGAATGAAGAGGAGGTTTACTTTGAAACTGAGACAGGCTGGGGAAAAAAATCCTAGCTTGTATCCTGTAATTATCTGGAAGCACCCTTGTAGACCCAGAATAAAACTCACAGAACAGGCATAAAGCACAGTGAAGAATCAGAGTTTGTGAGGAGGTGGCGTGTCAATAGCCTGCCACATCCTTTCTCCTCTCCTCTTTCTCTCAGTGTTGTTCTTGTTCTGTTTGCATGAAGAAACTGCAGCAAACAAACGAGAAGAAAAGTGGGGGTGGGGGGAGTTCATATTGCAAATAAAATACTTAAAAATGCTATAAACGGCTTCATAGTCATTGTTTATAGACTCTAGAATTTTTTAATATTCTAACATGTAATGGAATTCTGAAGCCAAGATCCTGCAATTAATCAGGCTTTTATAAGTGAGCCCCTATTTGCTAGCGGTAACTTTGAGAAAAATTTGGACTTAAATTACTTTGTTTGTTTGTTTGTGGCTATAGCAAAAAAAGTGAAATGCTTAAGTGGTCAGCAAAATTATATGTTGTGCATTTGCCTGGGTTAGCAGAAGTCCCAAGCTGTATAAGTAGTTCAAGCATTTGAGAAACCTAATTGTTTGATTCCTTTATGCAGATTTGGGCTTTGTGCATGTGAATTATGGAACATGTGTTTTTGGAGGACATTTTTTCAGGGCTTTTGCTCACTTTTCTTCAGTACAATGTCTAGAGAGCTCAAGTAAAATGGAAAAAAATGCAAACACTTTGTTGGTTGTTCTAAGCTTTTATTATTATGCACCCTACTTAGGACTGATGTGATTCCTAGGAATGCTGGTATTCTTGCCTACCCCATTGAAATGTTCAGTGTAAAGCTGGGCTAGATGTGAGAGACAGTTTTTCCTTCAGTTCTGAGGAATTGTATTGCTATTGTGAGCTGGAAGAGTGTGGAGGAGTTATGGCAGTGACTGGAGCACTTGTTCTTTCCCAGTCAGCTCTTAAATCTTGATACCAGAAGGGTCAAAAACTGGCCAGCTGTGACATCTGAATAATTTTTAAAGCAGTTAATCCAGTCAGAGTGTTTATCAATCTTTGTACCACGTGTAGTGGCGATAGGGACACATCCTAACATAATTCAAAGGAAAAGCTCGTGTCATTGGCAAAAAATCAAGTAGTTCAGCTGAGTCTTGTTCCACAGATTTACCTTTTCAAGTTAAAGATGGAAACATAGAACACTGCCCAATGAATTCCTACAGCGTGGTTATTTGGCAGGTGTGTGGATAGTTTGTTGTGCAAACCATCCCTTCTAAACCTGTACGCTGGATCTGACAATACCCACATGATGCCCACATGAGTTGCCCAGATGTTGTCAGCATTAGCCACTCTTCGTATATGGCATGATATGTGGGAGAAGGGGATGTCAGGAAGAGCCTTTGATCTGCTTGGGAAAATAGGCACCAAGTTTTGAGAGCGTGTTACACACTGCTGGCAATTGCCTTTATCCCTTCCCCGTGTAATTTACAGTTGCATGGAGCACCATGGTTCTCTTGTTAACCGTATCACACTCCTATGGCAACATTAATTTAGCTGAGTGTGCGATATCAGACACACATTTAGTATGTTTAAATCATCTTCAGAAAAATATGTTTCAGCCTTTTTTGGTATAAAAGCATAGGCTTTCCTTGCTTTTAATTGTTGCTCGTCTCCTTTTGGATATGCTCTGATTTTTTTTTTTCTCTTGAAGATGAAAAAGGTAATTTTTATGTTAACTGATCATTTTTCTCCAAACCATGTTTTAGAAAGTCTCAATTTACCAGTCCTACAAGGGAAGGTGGCAAGAGGAAGCACAGGTATAATAAAGAATCAGTTTCTTTTGACTCAGAAATTAGGTTGTAAGCAAGTAGTACCATATACAAGCTAGAAAACAAGTATAGAAGTATATAAGATGTATGTAGGGTAGATCTCACGGTGATAAATTTTGCCTTGGTGTGATCTGGTGTTTTTTCAAAAAGCACCACTTTTTTCAGATAAAGCAAGAAGAAAAATGAAACAGTTCTTGTAGGGTGGAAGTTGAATGTACTGTGGGAAGTGGTGCTAAATTACAAAAAGGTGCTCAGAAAGGTGTTCTTTTCCTGTTATTTTTGAGATTTCAGTAGGTTGTGTAAGTTACCCATTCCATTTAAAATAGGAATAAAGAATGCAATTTATGGTTGCAATTGGTTGTGAGACACAGTAAAGGTTTTGAAGTTAAAATCCTTTTTCTGAAAAAGAGTGCTCCCTACATTGTGTTTAAACTCACCTAAAAATTCTTTTAAACCCACATACTCAAAATAATGTTCTCTAAGGTGCAGGAAGCTATTTCTCCTGAGCACAATAGGAATATGTTGAATCTCTTGAAAACAGTTTCTGTTTTTCAAACACCTTTTCTTTTTCAGCATAGATAATTAACGCCTTCTTCACAGTGCTTGGTGCCCTTGATACATCTGTTACCTTTGACAGATCCTTTCTGTTTGCCACCTCTTCCTAACGTGCTTCCAATATTTTCAGCACAAAATAGCTTTGTATCTTTGATGTTAGTTGTATACGGGCTCAATTAAATAAGAAAGCTGCAGACAGAATGGTGTAGAGTTGAAGCTTTGTTTCTGTAAAGATTTTGTCCTTGGTCACTTATCTTCAGTTTTTGCTGCAAAATGTTTAACTTCTTTTAGACAAGATAGTTAAGACATGCAGTTTTATCTGGAACTGTGTTTGTTTTCACTTTTGCAGGTGCTATGTGCAGTAATTATGTAGGGATGTAGGTGAAGGAGACAGAAGAGTGCTCTGCAACTGCAGCCTTAAGCAGCAAAACCCCTTCCCACTGGTGAGGGTGGCTTTACAACATGCCTTTCTGGAAGTTTCTGGACTATTTAGGAGCGTTATGGCAATGTAGCTGTTCATTACCACCCCCTAGTTGCTGGTGGATGGCATCTTGTATTAAGGCTGAGGATCCCAGCTTTGTGTGCATAGGGCTGTTGGGGCTGTTCAGATGGGCCCTTGGGTCGCTGAGCTGTGGCTGTGGGAGGCTCCAGCCCTTCTTGTAGAGGGCAGCGACATTTAATCCTTTTTTGAAGTTTTCCATAGTAGTTCCTCTGCAGCACCATAGCGTGATAGTGTCCACAGGCAATGGCTATAGAGAACCTTTGCAGGCAAAATTTTATGTTCCTCAGTTTTGAAAGTGGGAAATTAAAATGAAATCACAGTGTTGGAGCAAGAGAGCGAAAAATACAAATGGATTAGAAAAGATGCAGTCACAATACCTAAATAAAAGACTTAGTGGTGGCAGTAATTGTTGCTGCTTATGTCACATGGTATAATGACAGGTTTTCGGGATTTCCCACATATTAGAATGCATGAGGTTGGAATTTTGTTTTTATGATACCCACCACTCCTTTCTTAAGGGAAATTAAATAGCAACTGCTCTGAGATTTTGGGTTATGTACAACAGTCATTTTGATCTCTACATTGTCAAACAAATAAATATCAAAAGCATTTTTAGTGCAGTTACTCTGTTTCATGGAGTGTTCTGGTGTGAAAGAACTAATTGCATGTTACACATCTTTTGCATATATATCTGAAAAACAGTATGACAGGAAAATATAAAAGAATTTTAATATATGATTACAGAGGGAAAACGTGCATGGATGTGTATGTGTTTGTTTATCTCTTGCCTGTTTCATCTCCTAATGACAAGAGCAGATGAGCATGTTACTGCCATGAATTTACTGATGATCCACTATTGATAAGGGACCTACGGAGCAGTAAGGTGTGACAGAGTTGTGAGGGATGGGAGGGTGCCCACAGATAGGTCTCACAGATTCCCCTTCAGTGAGGATGCACTGAGCAGACATGTACACAGTCTCAAATGTCTGTTTCTCTGGGAATTGTAGTATTTGTTTCCCAGTGCAAACTTAAATATTTTTGTACTTTTCCATCTTCTTCACTTTACAGAAATTGCCCCGTAGCGCACCTTTTTTTCTTCTCCTGAGGTGCTCCTGATATGTCTAATTTTGTTGTAAGTATTATATCTCACAAGGCTGATTGTTATTACTTTTAGTTAGCTAATATTTTCTTCTCAGGGACTGACCTTGTTCCCAGGATTTTGCAAAATATTTGCAGAGGGAGACTAAACCAGCAGGTCAGGCAATAGCACATCTAGCGATGTGCATTGGACTCAATGCTGGAGATGTGAATGATTTTTTTTTTTTTAACTGTTGTAAATCAGCTTCCCCAAAAGCACTGACATTTAAGAAAAATTTAAAAAATATGAGCAGCACAGGTCTGTTCCACTAACCAGGTTTTAAGAACATGATGCACCATTGTGTTTTATCTCAAACACTGGCTGACCAAGAACAGAGCTGCTTTAGCGAGCTGCGTCCTTGAGCCACTGTGTTGTCTGTACATGCTAATAAGGAGAATGAGGAGAATTAATAAGCAATTTGAGCTGCAGAATAGTTTCTTGAAACATCTTTTCAAACCATTTTAACACAGAGTATCACACAAAGTTACTCTATCGTTTAAAGATGGATCATTTTGTTACTTATTTTGTATTTTTCAACCTAAAAGTTGTAGGTTCAAAAATTAGAACGTTGATCTTTATTATTGCTAGACCCAGTGAGCTAAGAGATAAATGACTGATACTACAAAGAAGCAATAAATGAAAAGGAAAGCCTAAGAAAAAAGGGGATGCCAGATTTAATGAATAATTATTGTGAACTGGGTCACATGGTTTCCAGTTTTTACATAGGCCAAACTGTGAGGCGATAGCATTTACTTAACTGAAAGGCCTGAGTAAGTCTCAACAGCCTTTGTATAGAAAGTGAGGAAATTTCAGCTGATCTATCCTTAATTAATGAGATTTGTACTGTGTGACTGTCACACCTTTATTTCAGGCATAGATTCAGGGTCATAACAAAGGTGTGTCTTTGGTGTATTTATTCAAGAACTGCCCAGGGAACATGCCCAATACTCACTTGCTACAGACCTGAAACGTAGCCTGAAGTACAGGCATGATTGCAATTAAAAAGAAATAAAACTGGTGGCAGGTAGCAGAGAAAAAAGGGAAGGAAGGATTGTTGCAGTTACCAAAGTTTATTATCATGGTTCAGTGTGCATTTAAAGCTGTGTACACCCTCAGTAAATGCTTGAAAACTGCCAGAAAGTAGTGTGGGTCATGGAGGTTTGTCCCTGCTTCAATGAGAAGGACAATTATTTGCCACAATTACTGAATCTTAATTACTTGAAAAGGATGGCAAAGGGAGGAGATGTTAAAGCTGGATAGTTAAACTGGATTTCATAAAGATATTAATGATTATAGCAATATTCCTCTTTAAAATAAACTAAGGACTTTCAAAAATGAAAACTGGATTAACTTCTCATCACCTTCATTTAAAAGATGAGTCCAGAACTGGCAGTGTGTGGGCTGATGGGAAAACCTTAAAAGCTGAAAATCTACGCTACGAAAGGATTATGAGGGTGTATCTGCACCAAGCACTACAGCATCCTCGGTCCCCCATGCTATCCAGGCTATTTCCTATAGGCAGCTCAGCAAGATGTAAAAATAGTAATTGGACTTATATTTGCATTGCTCTGCACCTGGGCTAATGAGACCCACTGAGTTGTTAGAACTATAGAGCCTCTCCCTCCCCAGGAGTGGAAAAAGTCACCAAGTCCTGCTTGAATCAGAGGGCAAAAATGGGTACAAGACCATGCAGTTTGAATTGGACACTCTGATGCGGTTTTGTATTGGCACAATTGAGCAAGTAGTGCACCCCAACAGCAAAAAGGTGATTTGGCAGTAGTAATTCAAGAGGATGCACCTGTCTTTCCTCATTCTTTTTAGATTTTATTATCACAGGGAAGAGAGTCCTTTCTAAACTGATTGATCATTACCGTCCAGGGAAAACAAAAGTATTGCAAAATGCAAGTATTAACTTACACATTTGTTTTGTTTTGAGCATATTTTAGAAGAGCCAGAGGCATGCCTTTTTAGTAAGCAGGCAGTTGGCAAAAACCCTCTAGGTATCAGAGAAGCCCTGTGCTATAATTTTCCTAGAATAATAATGTCAAACAAATGACAATAGAAAGCCTATAAAATTTGCAGCCAGCTGGGCAAATTCTCATGTGTGAACCACAGAAACTGTAAGTGCCCATATAAAATATTTTGTCTTGATCAGAGCTGCTCCAGTCTACTGTGTCCCTTGCCAGAGTAGCTGAAACCCCCTCACCTGCCAGCTGCAAATAGTGGCTCCCCTGGGTGAACTCCGAGGAGCTCCAGCCCAAGTCTCAGAGCAGCATTAAGTGTGTGCTGTATTGGAACTTTTTGCCTGGGTAGTTAAATGTAGATTGATGATCCTTCTCAGCATTAATGTTAACAGGATATTACATGGGAATCAGCATGCATCAGAAATTATTATTAGTGCTTATTTTCAGATTCCCCCAAAGAAGATGGAGAGGGCTTTTGTAACCCATGTCTTTTGTGAGTTAGTTATTTTGTCCTTGTGTACTTGGTATTTCATATTCCGTTGTTTGGATAACAGTCTGGGCATTAAGTGTGGCCGTAATTCCTCCTGTTAATGGTATTCCACTTCCCATGACTCTTGCTTAGTTTCACCTAATCCTATCTCAAACAATGTCTCGATGAGCCAAGAACAACCTGGGCTGAGCTGAGCTGAGGGCTGAACCAGTGCTGAATATGGCTTTGAGGAAGACCAAATAATAATAATTCCTTGTGTCATCTGATCACTAGGTTGTACAACTTTGTTCCAAAAAGGCCACATTCAGCATCTCACCTCAAGGGTTCTATCTATGTTTCAACTCCTTTTTTCTTTGACAGGGAGGTAAAAACGACTGTGTGTAATTTACTGTAAGTCTCTTGGTTGCGATGCAATATTCTTTGTCGAACTGGATCTGTATGAGTCATTTATTGAGAGGCAAAATAGAGCTACTGACAAAGTTTCATTACTTCTGACAAAAAGAGACTCAAGGCTACACCCCATTTTGTTTCAGGGTGCTCAACACATTACTCATTGGGTCCTTCAGGCTGACATGACATTTATGAATTCTTTCATCTTATAAAAAATACTAAATGCTGTTCTATTTGACCGTTAAATCATAGAGTACTACATAAGCAGTAGTGGTCTTGGCCATAGCTGCCCATTTTGGAGTCCATGTAAGTTGTGCAGGGAGCTGGGAAGGTCACCTTCTCATGCACTGGGGAGATTGCTGGACCCCATCCTGGGCAGCCAGCTTGGACTGGGGGCAGCAGTGGGGAGCAGGCTGTAGGACGGGTCAGTTGCCCAGGCAGGACAGGCATACTTCAGCTGTGGGATACTCCTGCTTAGGCCACTAATCATGTCTTGTGTAATTGATCCACAGGGTATGGTTAATTCATGCACTCCCTAGAATCCTACCCCTTCATTTACCCCTTACCACTTGCAACAGCCTTCTAGCCCAGAATTGCAGCATACTGTGCAATTAGAAGCAAAAAGGCTGTTTGGTTCTTTAGATAATCTGAGTGAAAAAAAAAACCAAACCAACAAACAAAGAACAGTGACCAAAATTTGCTTTTACATAAAAATAAATACAGGGCAAACAGCATTCAGCTGTAGCACTGTATTTTGAGGAGCGGGAAGTGTGGACTGGAGCAAAGATTCAGAGCAGTGCCAAGGGGAAAGCTGCTGTATCTGATACAGATATAAATATATACATGAAATCAACAGTGCTTCATTTAAGAATCAAGTCTGCATTTTTCAGTGATGCAGTGAATTTTTCACTGTTAAACACTCCACCTACCCAAGATATTTACATGTGTACACACTCAGATCAGCCAACTAAAATAAAAAATGTGTAGCTGACACAAATAGGTATATAATGGGAAGTTCTTAATTAACATCAGATTATCTTAAAGCAATAATGAGTGTCTTGTTTATTTTTTTATGTATTGCAATTGAAGGGATATATTCTGAAGGTGGTTAAGAGAAAGATGGTGATTGCCTGATTTTTAAGGTAATGTTCTCTTTTGCTGGGGTGATGTGGGTGCTGATTGAAGTACACGAGCATTCCCACTAGAGGGGGGTCCACTCAGCCTAGGTTGGAATGCATTTTAGTTTTTTGGGTTTTGGGGAGTTTTTTGTTTGGTTGGTTTTGTTGGTTTTGTTCGGTTTTGGTTTTTGTTTTGGGTTGGTTAGTGGGGTTTTTTATTGTTGTTTTTGTGGGTGGGTTGTTTTTTTGGGGGGTTTTTTTTTTGGTTTTTTGTCTTGGTTTGGTGTTTTTTGGAAGCTCAGCATGAGGAAAACCTCATGTAGTCCCACATCTTGTTTCAGTCCTTTATGTTGTGTATCTTACAATGACAGAAGTTACTTGTCTCTTACTCAGCTTAACTGTCTTTTATGTGAGGAGGTGAAAATCCAAATGAATGGACTAACACACTAGTGCACTGTTAAACACAGTAGTAACAAAGAACACAGAGAATGTTTAATTGTATCATCTCTAAGGTGAGGACAATTATTTATCACAGAAGTGGTGGGATCATTCTTGGAAAAGTAGAAGCAGCTTTATCAGACCTGTTCAATAACATTTTTAATTAGAATTGTTATCTATCTTCACTCCCAGCCATTTTACTGTCTTTGTGAGCCTTATGTTTCTAAGCATAAAAGAAAATATTTCTATATGTGAAAGAGACTAAGAGTATGTTAAAATAGATAAACTTCTGTTTTACTCTTTGATGTCAGTTTGTTCTTCCTCTCAGTTTCTTGTGAAATGAAGGTTGAGTTTTGCGCATGTTGGTCCTTGTGCCATATTAATTAATGTGTTTTGGAGCTGTGGCAGTTGTGAGTATTCTCTTGGCCATGAGCAGGAGCTTCCTTAGCAGAGCCAGGTGCTGACAATATGCCTGTGCTCTGCAATGAGGGTCCTGGCATCCTCTCTGCAGATGAGGTGCAGTGCAGAGCCCAAACTGAAGCTCTGCCTAGTCTGTGCTGGGTTGATGCAGGGTTTCCATGCCATCCCATCCATGTCATGCTTCTGCAGGGCAGGGGACAGGCAGCCCTGGACAGGCTCAGTGGGGCTGTCCGCCCAGCTGGGACCCTTGGGAAGGAGAGGGAGAAGGAAGGGACAGCAGGGCAAGGGAGACACAGTGTACTGGGGCTGGCATCTCTGAGGGATTCAAGGAGAAAGTGAGAGAAAGACCCTGTGGCACAAAGAAGGCTTCACTTTTTTTCCCTAATGAATCTGCACAATAGAAATGTAGCACAGTAATAAGCATCCATTCTCTGCAACCACCTGAAAGGTAGAACAGCTGAGGTTGTAGCCAGGTGGGGGTCAGCCTCTTCTCCCAGGCAATGAGTGACGGGACAGAAGGATATAGCCTCAAGCTCTGCCAGAGGAAGTTGGACACCATGAAGAATTTCTTCACTGAAAGAATGGTCAGGTGTTGGAATGAGCTGCTCAGGGAGGTGGTGGAATCACTGTTCCTGGAAGTCTTCAAGAAACAACTGGACATGGCACTTGGTGCTATGGTCTGGTTAACATGGTGAATCCATCAAAGGTTGGATTTGATGATCTTGGAGGACTTTTCCAACCTTTGTGATTCTATGATTAATGAGACTGGAGATAGCATCTGGGATATGCAACTACATAATACTGGATGGAGAAAACTGAGTAAGTTTGAAAAAGTTTCTGGGGTTTATCTCGTGGTGGTAACTGGATCCTGTACAAAACCGTAAGCCTAGTGAAAGTGAACATTAACACTTCAGATGTATACCACATTAACCCTAACCAAGATGCTTCTGGTAGCGGAATGACTTCTTTCAGAAGCCACCTGAGCGTCTGAGTAGGGCACTGTATTGTGACAAGCAGCCATACAGTTATTTCCAATCCAATGGCTGATTATTATTTTTGGCCCTGGGCAAGTCACTTAACCCTCTGTCTGTTTCTTCATCTGTAAAATATATTATGGATATTTATCAGTCTCACCAGGACTGATTGTTTAATATTTATAAAGAGCCTAAAGGATTAGAAGCTTAATATAAGGAGCTAATATTTATAATATAATTTTAGATTTATTTTATTTACTTGGATTTTTTCCCTACCTCCTATTGAATGAGATGCTATTTTGTAGCCTCTTACTGTCATTCCTAATTAGCTGGACAGGTCACAATTGGGTAACTCTGGGTTCATTTTCTTCATTTATTCCTAGTTCCTATCAATGCTTTATCTCCCTCCCACTTTTTTTTATCTCCTCCCTTTTTTAATTTAAAGATGAAGAAATACCATATGTTGCTAGATCGTGACATAAATATATTTAAGTGCTGCCATCATTGTTAGTTTATCAGCCTTTCCATTATAAACCCTCTTGTTCAGGGGTTTATAACTCTGGCATTGTAACATGCTTCAGGGTGAAACTTCACATTCATTTTTTCCCTCTTGATTTGCTTTAAATCCTTCACTCCTCTTAAGTTAAACTGGAGATTAGATACATCAGTTATACTAGTTGTATAAATTATAATGCAGCAGTAGGCATTCTAAATAGGATGTAAATCAGAGAAATAGAGAATTTCCTAGTTGTTAAACTGTGAGTCTGAGAGCAGAGATCTGGGATTCTTTCCATGAGTGTGTCCCTGGCTTGGCACATAACCACTAAAAAATTATTCAATCTCTTTCTGCCTCACTCTTCTCTCTCTATATTGGGATGATGACATTTCTGACTTCACTGGTGTATTGGGAAGCTTAATTAATTAGAATTCATAAAAGACGGAGATTCTCAGGTGAAAGGTGCCGAAGTGTGAAGTATTTTTAAGGAGTCTAATGAAAAATCGGTGTGCCTGCTTTCCTCCGTCTGCTCCCGTTGTCGCAGATCAGCGCGTATCAGCTCTAGAGCTGTGCAGTGTGTGGCACAGGCCAGGGCTTGATCTGGAGCACCACTCAATGACCCAGCAGCTTGTTTTTCTCAGACTTTCAAACATTCACTGTATCTCTCCGCCAGCTGGTCTCAGCCTTTGCCTGGGGAGCTTGTGTCCTAGTTCTAGTTTTCAAACAGTTCTCTAGCGCAAGACAGGACAGGAGCCTGCAGCCAAGACCTTGGCTGGAATTTCCCCTTGTTGCTTTTCCACTTGGTGCTGGTGCAGAAGTACCCAGCCTGCTTGGAAGGAAACAGGATGAGAAGATTTCAGGTGTTTCCAGCTTTTTTTTTTGGAGGGACTTACCATGGCAGATCATTCTTGTTGTGCTGAGGCAGCTTTTTGGTGTAGTCAAAACTCTGTATGGAGAAAAGTGTTCCAGCTGTAGTACAGTAAATTCTAGGACACTGGCAGGTGCTCTTCATGTCATTGAGGTGGAGAAACCTTGTTTGTGTCATGAGGGATGCTCTCTGAGTTTCCTCACTTGAGGATTTCTACTGTCAGCTGTTCGTTTTGCACATCCTTTCATGTGCAGGTTTCCTAGGGTTGATCCAGACTGGCACCTTCATATACAGATCTCTTCTTTGCCTGGACTGTGGTGCTGTGCTCAGGAGAGAGAGGTTCTTGCTAAATTTGAAATTATCTTTCTCCTTACAATTTCAGGTTGAAGTCTTGGCCTCCGAGGATGCTACATTTGGACACAAGGTGTGTAGTTTGGTGCAGTTTTGTTATATAGGTCCCAACAATATGAATTGTTGGATGTGATGCCACAAAAAAATGACAATTTTCAATGTGAGAATTGAGGATCCTGTGACTTGCATCCATCAATTCAGGAACTTTCCCTTGTGTGTGGTAATCTCAGAATGGCACACCAGGCTGTCTTAATCCTTTTCTTGGTAGAAAACCTGTGAGAAAGTTTTACTTGGAGAAACCCACTTGGAAACATGTAATGTCAGCTTAGCAGTAGGTTTTCAGATGGGACTTACCCAAATGCTGAATTTGTTCTTGTTCCATAGGTCTGCAACTCAGAAGTTGTACTTGTTGTCTACTGAGTAAACCACTTTGTTCAGGCCCTTTTTCACAGAGCATCTCGAGTAGAAAGTAGTCCATTGAGCAGCTGCATCACCCTGTGTTCAGTTGTAGATCAGCGTGTGGTGGCCAAGAAGTGTGGTGGAGAGGCGACTTCAGGCCTGCCCAGCTACGTGGATGGGCTGTGTCCTACTTAGTGCTCGAGTTTCTTTGGCCAGTGAGCATTGTGGTGATGACCACTGTTTTAACTGAGCAGTAATAGCAGATGATATTAATCGGGGCAGATTGTGTGTAGGCTATATCTAGTTAGCCAGGAAGAGAGTGGATGGGGAAGGGAAAAAGGAGATTGTAGGAACAGTAGGCTAAGTCATGACAGTGAAGAGTTTCCTGCTGCTGAAGGCCAGTATGCTGTGATGCTACTGCAGGTGAAAAAATAGCAGTGCTGTTACTATTAAGGTAAAAAGGAAAAGCAAGAAAATATTAAACAAGTTCTCCAGGTTTATTGGAATACAATAAGCAAAATTAACCAGCAGGGGGGAAAAAAAAAGCTTTAAAAGTACATAAATATTAATGATGCCAGAATTTACATTGTGTCTGTATTGTACATTTTTATGTTGATATGTGATAAAGTGATTTCAATAAATTATTAGAAAACAAACAGAGCTACTCTGGTATTATTTGAAGTATATAATGTATGGTAGTCTGCAGTATTTTCTGATTTTTATTTAATACCCAACAAGCATACAGAATATTCACTGAATATTTAATAAACCTGGAGGGTCAGTTCTTGTGAGCTCATCTCCATAATCCTTCAGACTAGGTGGGTAAAAAGAAATATTACTGATGATTATTGTCGCCAGTCACTCTTAGAGCTAAAAAAAAGCTCTGTGGAGGAGGCTTCTAAATTTCTTTCATGGCTAGATTTACAAGGTGTTTTTATGTCTTGTCATCCTGATGGACATTCTTTGAAACTCCTTTTTATTACAAAAACTTGTAAGAGTTTTCTGTTGCTAAGCTTCTGTTTTACAAAACTGAATCAGTTTATTGCCAGCTCTGACCATCAATGTCCAGACTCCCAAGCATTTTTTTTCTAAGATTCATCTTCAGAACCATCAGGATCTTTTAAAGTCTCTTATAATAGTAGCTTTATAATAGCTTTGTAGTGAACGATCTATGTCTAGGAATGTCATGTACTTTTTAATCAGTCAAAAAGAAAGCCAAATGTATCATCCAAGACTTGTTAATCCAGAATTTATTTTTGCTGTCTATTTACAGATGCTGCAAAAGCACTTTCTTCTCTTCTCTCCCTTAAGAGATGCTTTCTTTACTGTCTGTCTTAATGAAAAATAAATGCCAGTGTCTGTTACATTAACAGATAAGTTCGTATGCCAGCAGAGGATGTGTATAAGAAAATTTTTAAATGAAAAATAGTTAATTTTATGAATTAGAAAGTAAGTCGACTACCAGATAACACAGTTGAGGAGGATGTAAGGTTGAAGATTTGCACCATGCAGTGCTTTCCTTGGTACCTGCTTGTAGCCTGATTTTTCCTCCAGGGCTATGGTAGGCTGTTGAGGGGAGCTATCTTTTTCAGGTTTTGGTGTAGCATACGTCTCAGCTTGAAACACTGAAGGGCCCCTCTGTATGCTGGAGCAGAAGCATGGTTTGCTGCAGGGGATGACTCTTCTTTTGACTGCATCCATTCCACCTGTCCTTAGATGCCACTTGGTTTTAGGCTGTTGACAGGCTGTGTTGCCTGTAGATACATACAAGAATAGTGTCTTTTGAAAAAGGATATTTGTAGACTACTGAAAGAATGTACAGTGTAATTAGTTATTCTTAAAATCTCCATTATTTCAGTCTCATGGTAAATATGCATGCTGCCAGCAAATGGGACTGTTTCCCAGGAAAAGGTTTTCAATGAGACATCAGAATGTTGTTCAGCTTCACTGTAGTTATCATTGGCAAAGTGAAGATCTGGCTGATGCTGTTTGAATGGCTGAGCCCCTTGAATGGCTGTCTTGGATGATGATCATCATCCTTGTGTTTGTATAAATCAGCTACATGATGCTTTTGATACAAGTTATGTGTATTGATTTAGACAAAATAATTCTTATTTTAGAAAATAAAATTAAAACAAAAGGAATTGTGTCAAACTATCAAAATACCCAGGGAAAGGGCATCTTGAAATACCAAATCCTATCTTTACTCTTCAAGCATGAAACAGGTGCAAATTGCGAACCATTAATAGTAGTCCTTAAAAATGTTTCCTCCTCCTCAACTTTTTAATAAGTAAACAGTCTTCCCCAAATAAATGTAGGACATAAGGCATTTATAGAGTAAAAATTACATTTTAATATGAACTTCTTGTTTTCATTTTGCACATATGTGAGACCAGTACTGTTTAAAAGCCCATAAAAATCTAAGCACATTTGCAATCAGTTTTAAAAAAACTTGTTGTTTGATAAGTATAAATATGTACAGATTTGATTGCATTGCTGTCCAAAGCTTTCTTTCGGTTGAATAGAAGGAAGTAAACCCATTCAGCTTTCTGTGCAACTAATTTTACAGAAGGAGGAAGCTGTTGGTGTGGTGTAACAGCTCTTTCAAAGATGGTACAAATGGTGTTCAGTTTAATTTACACATTTATTTGTGTGTGTGCTTGTATGCATGTTTGTTTTTAAAGAAAGAAAATCTTCCAGCTTTTGACTGGTTCCTTTGTTCCAATATTTAGAAGGGTCGTGATATGTGTGTGGTTACACATGGAGAGATGTAGGGGGAATGACCACGTAGCAAATCATGAACAGCTGATAGGTCATCTGGGACAGGCTTAACAGTTATGCCTGGTTTGTTGGAATTCTGCTGAGGATAAACTTACATATATAATAATTCCTTCAAAACAGTAGTTGCCAAGAAAGTAACGTAGAGTAAGAGTGAATGATGGAGTAATACCTGTCTGAGTCTGCAGTCAACACACAGGAATGTATTTCTAAGTTGGAAACTCTTTGAGTCCCATTAATCCTGCTAAAGCCTAATGATGATAGGCAAAATACTAACAGTACCAATTTATTTAGTGTTTATTTTAGCTGAGTAGGAAGTTATATTTTAGCAGATGGGACCAGTGTTTGCAGATAGCAGAGAAAATAGGACGAATACAAAGACGTGAAAGAGGAAAAAAAAAATAAGGTGCCCAAGGCAGAAGTAAAAGGTAAAATGTTTAACTATTTTGAATGATGCTCATTTAAAGACCAAGGCAATGAACAAATAAAAAGAGGAGTGTGGGAGTTTTTAAAATCCTCCTAAGAGATTCAGATGCTCAATTTCCATTAGAACCTTTTTATCCCTGAGGTAGAATTGAAAATCTCAGTCTGAAAGGTTGGTTATTATATAAAGATTTAACCCACATTTTATTGTTGTAGGAGCTGCGTGTTTGCATTGGTTGGAATTATGGTGTCAAATGCAGCAGCACATGCTTCATACAGGCTGCAAATGGTGTCTGGGCCTATCTGGAGAACAGGATGCCTGACTTTTTAAATATCTGTGCTCAGTTTGCTCTCCCTCCCTTTCCCTAAGGCTTTTACTGTCAGCATCCACCTGACCCAAATAACGTAGGGTAGGGGAGGTTTCATTCAGCTAAGCCTGGTGAGGTCACCTTGTGCACATGTCCCAACCTGTCTGTGGACCTGTGGAGTGCCATCAGCTGTGCTGGCAGCGCTGGCCACAGAGCCCGCCCTCCGCAGCTAATGACGAGGTGCAGTGATCCCAGCTTAGTGCTGCATTAATATAAATAAGTTTGTTAATGGCAGTCCAGCAGCTACATGTCAGAAGGCTCACAAGTTTGTGCAACAGGAAAAGAGACACTTCTGTTCCCACAGTGGGGGAGCTCCACCAAGAACAGGACTCTCTTATTTGGTAGTGAGCTTTAATCCTTCCATTGTGTGTCGTTTTAAGCTGTGTTGTGATGTAATTGGCTTAATCATTACTATTATGTTGCTTTGCACAAGTTAAGATTGTAATTTGACATATGGAAATAAATGGCAACTGGATTAGTGATTTACAGGTGTCATTTAAAAAGGGAGCAGGGAAGAAAGCCTTTCGTATTTTGCAAGTGGCATGTTTGCTAATGTTCAGAGGCAGAATTAACCACACAACTGCATCTCATGCTGGTTTGAAGTAGGAGCGAGCTTCACCTGTTCTTTTCTGGGACCGTGTGCTGCTGGGGTTGAGGAAAAAGAATCTCATTCCCGATGGATGTGTTCACTGTAGAAGTGATTTTATGTTTCCTTTGCGGAAGACAAATACAGGAGTAAAGCCTTCTCTTTGATCGAGAAATCAGCATAATGGAGAGACAGCTCTATCAAAGAAGCACAGCAAGGGTGGTATTTCTGATGTGGATGTGTCTGTATAGTGGAGCTTCCAGCATTGTTCGTGGAACTAGCTGTATTTTTGTTTTATGACACAACATAAAGTGATGACCTTGTCTCCATAATTTAGTAACTCTGGAAGTTGTTTAGAGAGTCTATTTCTAAGTCTTTTAAAGTATGTGCTGCTGGATTGCATTTTTAAAATGTTCTTTCTCTGGTACAGGATACATGTTTTAAGAATCAGATGTACTCAGGACTAAAGTATTTTTCCTCCCAAACATACTACTTTTACTCGAGTTTACTAAGGTGTTTTTTGGGTTGCTTTGGCAGGGAAGTGTTGGGCAGAGTGGGGAGGTTTATGCTTTTAGAGGACAGGTTTTGCTTTCCTCCACCTTGTAGGTCCTGCATTATTGCAACAATCAGCACATCATGGTGCATCTTCTGTAGTCTACTTATTTTCAAATCCAAGATAGCAGAAGTTCAAATCCCGAGGGTAAATTGAGCTACACAGTGTAGCTATGTGTCAGCTTCCTGGTTTGAAGCACAGGACATCAAAGGGAATACATTTGGTGGCTGACTGTGAGTTATGACTGTGCAAACCTAGAAAGAAACTGTTGTTCTTGCAATATCTGTAACAGAACCCTTGAGCTATGAGATGGAGATGGCATGAGATAAAATTGAGAGACATGTTCTCAAGAGACATTTTTCTTTTTTTTTTTATGTATTAGCTTCATTGCAATAAAATAATACTTCTTGGGAAGAAAAAGAAAATAACCAATTGAAAGAGAAGAAAAAGTAGACATAAAAAATTGTTCT
Source organism: Dicaeum eximium (assembly GCA_013396995.1). Taxonomy (NCBI): domain Eukaryota; kingdom Metazoa; phylum Chordata; class Aves; order Passeriformes; family Dicaeidae; genus Dicaeum; species Dicaeum eximium. The sequence continues at coordinate 328,173 of VWZP01008841.1, read as the reverse complement.
TTTCTAATGCTCACCTTATTTAAGACAGCTTTCTTTTGTTGAAGACTGTAAGCAGCCTTTGCTCCTGCCATCTGGTGGTTGCTAATAACAGTTGCATCTTCAAAGCCAAATTAAATTGTTTTAAAGCCAATTAATCCTTTTCAGAAGAGAATGTTTCCAAGGGTCAGAATTATCTCTGTCTTGATGTGTTGACACTTGGATTGTCTGTGTGTGCTTAGTATATGGGAAAATATAGAGAAATGAGTCCTCATTTACATCTGTCTTTGCACTGTTGACTTAGATAGGAACCTGGGAGTTGTAAATAAGTTTTTGGATTTGTTCTAGCTTAGAAAAAATAGATACTCATATTAACCTCCAGTAAATTCTGTTTTGCTGCTCATAGGAGAGTTAGGATTGCATGTTTCCCCACTTCTGTTTTTTCATTTCTTTGTGGACTTGTTTCACCTGAGTTGTCCAGATGACTAAAAGGATTTTCCAACCTCTTTTCTTTGACTCATTGTTAAAGTTGTCTTTTGGGGGTGCTGAAGTCTCCTGAGTGCCCTCCGTGCTGGGTGTTTTCCAAGAGTAGAGAATGTCATAATAGCAGGGAACAAGGTGCTCTTTCTGTATTCTTAGGGACTCCTTACAGATGTGTCAAAGTGTTTTGAAGTACTTATGACTAAGTAGCAGCGACTTGAACAGGTTTCTGTCTGAACAACCTGTGCACATCACTGCTGTGCTACTTGTGACAGTCCAAGAAAGCATAAAACCGAGAAATCATGATAATGTTTTACAAATTTCATCTCCATAATCAATAGTTCTTAATGTCTGATAAGTTTAGTCTCAATAAATACCTCTGTGGTTTGTGGGTTTTTTTCCCAATTAGTTTTATACAAATTAAGAGGCACACCAAGAGATTTATGGCCATAAGTTCGTCTCCATCCATCATGTAGTCCTAACTGTGGTCCAGCTTTGTCCTGAGTGCTGCAGGCAGTAGAGGAGTGTATCTAACACCCTTAAGTATAGGGGGTGATTCCAAACAGCACCCACTTGTGCTGCCCCACTCCTCACAATTTTGTTTGTCCCACTTCCCATATGGAGAGGATTTTAAAGCTCTCTGGGAGGATGGAAAAATGTGCAGGCTTCCTGGAGATTGTGATACCTCCTTGTGCAGTGGAGGTGGGTCTGGACAATTCCATAACAATCCTGAATAAAGAAGAAAAGACAAAATGATACACAGAATAGGAGAAAAAAAGCTATGTTAGCTGAGAGGCCCCACTTGTCAGAAGGTCAAAATCGGCTGGATAAATGACATAATAAAGAGTTGGTTCTCTCCTCCTTGTGGTCTGTGACCACACTCCTGTAGTCTCAGGAAAGACAAGGCAAGGTGAGGCTTTTGGGAGGACCTGTCTCCTGTGGCAGTGTCCCTGTGTGTGTACAGCATGTCAGGCTTTCTTGGATATTTCCTTTTTTCTTCTCTTGCCAGTGATCCAAGCTAGCCATAAATACATGTTTAATGTTCCTTTTCAGCACGAAGCATCTCATGGTGCTTGCAGAATAAATACCGATGGCCTCAGGGTTAGGCTTAGGCAGCTTACATGGGTATGTGGTAACATTTATTTTACAAAGCTCCCAAGCACTCTGTGGCAAGCTGGAGTGAGGACAGATGGTAAACGTGCCTTCCTCAGCACCCTTGAACATCGTTGGTCTGTGGTTGGCCCCATGCCCTGCAACCAGCTGGGATTAGTGCTAAGAAAACATAAACTGCTGTCTTTCTTCCTACATCATCTTTACTTTTGGACATACATAAATGTGATGAACAGCCTTACTCTCCAGCACTGCACGGTTTAGGTTATCAAGGTGTGGATTTGGCCACATTTTGGATTTTGGTATGAATTTAAAGCTCCCATTGCCTTTCTGAGAATACCAGTGTGGAGTTTTCAGAAGAGATGTGTGCAATTCAAAGCAATGGTTAGGTATTTGCTCAAGTGATGTCTGTAAATAAGAATTATGAAATAAGAATTATAAAATGGTTTGGGTTGGAAGGAACTTTAAAGATCATCTAGATCATCTTTTCAAGCCTCCTATCATGGACAGAAATACCTTTGAATTGTGTGAGGTTGCTCAGAGCTCCATCCAAGCTGGCCTTGAACACCTCCAGGGATGGGGCATCCACAGTCTTTCTGGGCAACTTGTTCCAGTGCTTCAGGACCCTCACAGTAAAGGCTTGGCAACTAATTTTGCTTTTCTGACTGATGAGTATCCCTCTTTGGGTGGTTCTGTGCCCATTTAGATTGCCACTATATTAAAATGAACTGCTGCAACGTTGAACCGTCCAGCTTTTGTAATGGCACCAGCAGCAGCAGCAATCCGTATTTCCCCTTGCTGCTTTTATGAAGAGGCAGTCTGTAGTATGGTTTTTCCTTTCCAAACTTAACAGAAATGCCAGAAGAATGCAAAATTTGGTACTGGTTTTTTGGTGGCAATATGCATCTCTTCAAGGGTTTGGACCCAGCATTTAACACCAGTCACTACATCGCAGCGACTTCAGTTACTACCAGAGAAAAAGAATTTATTTTCTCAGTCTTCCTTCTGTTACTCATTAAATTTTAACTGGTGGGTGCACTCAGGCAGCCTGAGTCTGGTGTGCCTGAGCTGTCTGGCTGGGTGTGCTGCTCAGCATCCTCCCTCGCTCAGCTGCCTGCTGTTGACATGTAAACGGGGGTGATGCTTGCCTGATCAGGCGGGTCCTTTACAGCTCCGTGTGGCCCCTTTGATTTACACTGCTGGTTTGAACTTGGAGGGAGTATCAGATTTACCAAGCCATCTAACAATCAGAACACAAAGTTTGCTTGTAAATACCTGCACATTTTAAATAAATGTTGAGGCAGGTGGTCTCTTTGTTTATTTAGGGGTGGGAAGAGAGCAGTTCAGAATATTTGCAAATAGTTTTCTGTTCCTCCTTGAAGGAGGTGAACAAGTTAGACCAGATTTCTTCTGTAAATTCTACCTGATTGTACAACTGGTGGGACCAGAACCGTGCCCTCCAGCAGCCAACGCCACTTTGCTACAGAAAGCATGCTCCCATTCAGATTGGGACTTCAAACAACAAAAACCCCACAAATACTTATTTTTTAAATAAAGCTACTGTTACTGTGTTTGCCTTATTTTTTAATAGCATACTTTTTTAGCAGCATGAAATACAGATATAGAAAAATATTCAGATTTCTGGTACATGGCTGCTTCCCCTGATTTCAGAATTGGCTTGTTAAAACTAATGCTAGGTTTGAGGAATAGGAATTGCAGAGAGGAATGTGAGAAAGTTGTTGGGTAGACAGATGTGATTTAGGTTTTTGTTTCCCCTTTTTTTTTTCCTGAGACAAGGACAGGTGTGTATCATCGTTCAGAGCTGTGCTTTGTTGGAAAAAGTGCTGTTGACGTGTTGCAGATTTCAAGAGGAAAAAAAACAATGACAATAAAGCAGAATCAGGGGCTTTTTACTGAACATATATTTCTTTTACAGAAGACATAATTTTTTAACTTTGAAGCTTCAATTATTTAATTTTGCTTTTTAAGAATTTCTTCTTGTGAGACAGGGTTTTCTAGTGTATTGGGATATTGATGGATAATTTTATTAAATTAGGATGACACTGGGAAATCTTGTTTTTCTAGGTCATTCATTTGATTTTCTTGGTGAACAGTTAATTATACAGGGTCTTCATATTTTTTAACTAGGAGGATCAAGATTACAGATAATTTTGGCATGATTTTCATACTGTTGCAATGCTTTACATTGTTTTATACTACATGTGAACTATTGTGACAGATTTCTAGTGTAACAATCTTTCTGTGTGTTTTATGATTTCACTACTAAATCCTTGCTACTACATGAAGGAGACAACAGACAATCTGCAGTCTCTTTACTAAAACTTGCCTTACCATTTTAATCTGAAGCAAAATGAGCGTTATTTGTACCGTTCAATTTAACGTGACTGTTTTCATTCCATCATCCAGTTCCACCCCCTACTTAACAAGATCTGTTTGAATCTCTCTGACCCTCCTGCAAAACTTCCTCACAGTGCTATTCCTTGTGTCAGAACTGATGTACTGATTACCTTGTACATGTAATCTATATCTAGGGTGGTTTTACAGCTTCAGTCCTTCTTCAAGGGCTGTGCTCCAGTGGAAGGATGTACACCTTAAAATCATCTGTGGGAAGAGCAGTTAGAATACATGCTAATTTAAAAATTAATAAATGTATTTTAAGAAGTGAGTTAACTGCTGTTTATGAAGGAAAGTAATGAAGTGAATCATGTGGAACTGGTTTTGTTGCATTGAAGTAACTAAATACCATTATAGCACATATGATCCTGCAAAAGCTTTAGAGTAATGTTGGTCTGGCTGTTTATATGCTTATTAACTTGTAGGGTTTTTAGCCATGGTGTATGCAGAATGCTGCTAAGGTCAAAGTTGTTAAGCTTCCCCAAGTAGTACTGAGGGAAGGAATTACATTAGGTAAAGCACTGGAGTTTTTTATTTAGGTAACCTCTTTTTTTTTTTTTT